>JAJPUD010021403.1:0-23113 GCA_023553655.1 Myrmecobius fasciatus | reverse complement strand
TTTTTTTTTTTTTTTTTTTTTTTTTTTTTTTTTTTTTTTTTTTTTTTGCTTTTTGCTGAGGCAATTGAGGTTAAGTGACTTGCCCAGGGTCACACAGCTAGGGAATGTTAAGTGTCTGAGACCAGATTTGAACTCAGGTCTTCCTGACTTCAGGGCTGGTGCTCTATCCACTGCACCACCTAGCTGCCAAGAAGCTGGGTTCTAATAAATAATTGTTCCTGTGTGTCCTTGCATTAATTGTTTAACCTCTCATGGCCTCAGTTTTCTTATGTGAAACATAAGAGATTTGTATTAAACTATCTCCAAAGTTCCCTCCAGTGCTATAATTCAAATGTACATTGCCCAAATAGGTTTCCAGACTTCCAGAAGGGACAAAAGGGAACATATTAGCTATTTAGATTAAAAAGAAAAAGCTGGGACAGAAAAGTTCATATAATACAATAACAAGGCTTTTTCTTGTCAGAAATTAATATTCTTTCAATTTTGGATAATCATTTATTAAACAAGCTAATGAACCTAAATAGCTCATTTACAGTTATGTATTCCCATATAAAACAAAGAAAACTAAGACCAAAAACTAAAGTATTTGTTCAAAATCAATTACCATTATTACTATTACTGCCTCTTAAAACTGTTAATTTCCATTATACTATTTTGTTATATGTCTGTGTAGGGAAAAGCACACACTAAAGTTATGTAAATGCTCAGTTTTCAACTAATCAAGCTATTACTAGGCTATGAACAGACCTCTACTGGAATACTTTTCCTTTATTAAATGCTAAACTGGAGCTACCAAGATTTAAGAAAGAAGTTGCACAGCTATAGCTGCCAGTTGTCATCTCCATCAGTAGTGCTTAAATATAAATGTAATCCATGTATGAGTTTGCAAATTAAATTGAAAGTGGAAACTTTAAACAAATTCAATCCAACCTTTTCTAAAATTGTAGCCTCATCGAATTAACTCCAAACCACTGTAAAACTGACATTTGGGTCTTTGTCAGCAGCTTCATCCCAAGGCACTGTGATATTTGGAAAATATGTAAATAAAATATCCTTTTTCTGCCTGGACTTCTCAAACTCAAGCAACTTTAAAAAAGCTAATACAGATTGTCATTTTGATAAAGAACTTTAATTTATATAAATACCACATTTTTGCATTTTTCGATGACCCAAGGTTTCTGCTTGAAATGAAGACAAAGCTTTGTTAAAAATCAGTATTCTTCCAGTGATACAGTATGGCTGTGAGTCATGAAATATCTATCTGTCAATGATGGATTAAAGTTAAAGGTCACCCAAAATTGAGAAGCACATAGTGACTATCAGTAGACTGCCCTATAACCAATGAAGAATTAATTGTGCAGGAGAAGCATCCTAAAGTTTGAATGGTCATATAAGTGAGAGGTCACCAATGCATGGGTTGTGTGCCCCAATGATCCCCCCACAATGTTAAGAAATGTTCTAAAGACCTAGAGAAAGGTATAACTTATTAAATAAACAATTCCCTTCCCCAGCTTGTAGAGGATTCATCTTTTACTAGAAGTCTTTCCTAGCCTCTCATTTCTAGTGACTTCCCTCTGCTAATTATTTTCCATTTATCCTGCAGATAGATAGATCAATAGATAGACAGATAGACCTTACTTTGTATACATTTGTTTGCATGTGTTCCCCATTAAATTGCAAGCATTTTGAGGATTAGGACTGTCTTTCTCTTTTTGAATCCCCAGCACTTAGCATGATGCCTGGAACATAATAGGTGCTTAACTAATGTTGATTGATTTATTGATAACCAAGAAAGATACTTTCTCTTCACCTTCTTCTTCTCCTACAACCTTCCTTTTTCTCCTCCCCCTTTCTCCTCCTCCTCTCCTTTCATTACCCTTCCTTCTTTTTCTTTTTCCTCCTTTTCTTATTGCTCTTTCTCCTCTTCTTTTAAGAATTTCCTCCTCTTCCTCTTCTTTCTCCTATTTAGTGGTATTTAATCCCCGCAAATACAAAATACTGGGAAAGACACATCATTAGATAAAAACTGCTGTAAAAACAAATATTTTCTTTTTTGTAGAAAATAGAAATAGACTTGTATCATAAAACCTACATGTTATAACAATTCCAAATGAATACATAGTCTAAATATAAAAAGACACACCATAAAAATCAAAGGACAGAAAGTTATATTTTTCATAGCAATTAATCAGGGGAAAATTCCTAACAAAACAAGAACATAGGAGATTATAAAAGAAAAAGATTACTTAAAATTAAAAAGGTTTTGAAAGATAAAAATGAAAGTAAGTAAAACAAAAAGGAAATACTGAGCATGAGAAAGTTTTTTGCTTTTAATATCTTAGTCTTAGTTTTCTCATTTGTAAAATAAGGAGCTTGCTCAAGGTCAGAGGAAACCAGCATGAGGTCTGTAGGCTGATTGTGGCCTTCAAGCCTTCCAAGAACAGTGGAACTAGACCAAAATGTAATTGGGAAATGTTTTTTAAAAAATACAATGAAAAATAAATATTATTAATATGTGGTTTTACAAGTTAATATATATGTACAATTAATGACCCTGTTAGTTTGACATTAGAGGTCTAGATGATCCCTAAGGACTTATCTATTTCTGTATCACCTTATGAGAGTTGATAAAATTTGATATCTAAAATCTAGAGGAAATTGACCCATATTTCACTAAGAGCCATCTACCAATAACCAACCAAAGGACATGACTAAAAATTTTTCAAAAGAAGAAAAGTTAATCTTACTCTAGCAACACTGAATTGGAAAACAATTTGGAATTCATAAAAAAAAATTTTGAAATAATTCATATCCCAGCTATTGGATTAGATTTCAAGTGAATTAATGAGAAGTAAAGATCTACTTTTTCTCTGGAGACAATCAGAATTAAGTGACTTTCTTCATGTGTCACATAGCTAGTAAGTGTCTGAGGTTAGATTTGAACTCATGTCCCCCTGATTTCAGTCCTGGGGTTTTATCCATTGCACCACCTAGTTTGCAATTTAATAGAAAATGCATGCAAACAAATTATACAAAATAAGGCATATACATATATACAGGATAAATAGAAAATAATTAAGAGAGAAAAGACACTAAAATTGAGAGACTAGGAATGTAAAAGATGGGACTTCAGTTGAGAGTTAAGAGAAGTCAGTGCACTGCCCCTGGATCAGAGTACTTGACAGGGAGTAAGGTGTTAAGAAGCCCAGAAGGTTATAAATAAGTTTGAATTAAAGGGTTTGGGTATTCGATCCCAAAGGTGATAGGGAGCCACAGTAGTTTATTAAGCAGGAGAATATCACTTTGGTAGCTGAATAAAAAAAGATGGCTTGGAAAGGAGAGAAACTTAAGACTCACCAGGAGATAATTGCAGTAGTCCAGGAATGAGTTATTGAGGCCCTTCACTAGAGTGACAGCAGCAGCAGAAGAGAGAAGGAGATATAATTAAAAGATTTTGCAAAGGTGAAATCATCAGGCTTTGATAGTGGAGGTGGGGATGGTCTGAGAGATAATGAGGAATCCAAGATGACTTTAGGTTTTGCACATGAGAGACTAGAAGGATGTTGTTGCCCTCTATAGTAATAGGGAAGGTAGGAGGGGATAGAGAAGGGAGAAAGATAATGAGTTCTATTTTGGACATATTTATTTTAGATGTCTACTGGCCATCCAATTGGAGATGAGAGATTGTAGCTCAGCAGAGACTTTGGAGTAGGAAAGGAAGATTTGAGAATCATCAATATAGAGATAATAGTTAAATGCATGGGAGTTTATGAGATCATTAAGTGAAGTGTTAGAGAGGGAGAAGGGGAAAAGGTCCAGGACATAAAGTGAGGGACATTTTACAATTCAGGGGAGTAATCTAGAAGAGGATGCAACAAAGGAGATTGAGATCAACAATTAAATTGGCAAGAAAAGAATTTGAAGAGATGGGTAGAGGTTCCATTCTTAACCAAAAAAGAAAGAGAAACAATTACAAAAGATAAAGATAAATAGATGTCACATATATAAAATTGAGAAATGTTTTCACAAACATTAGTGGGGATGAGAAGGGAAGCATACTTTCAATTTTGCCATCATCCTATCTCATTCCATTTTTGATTTGTCTCTTCTATTCTTTTTTTTTCATAATGTCCATTTAGTAAAATTTTCCACCTTCTGTTCTAAAACACTGATTCTCATTGTTTATCTTTTTAAATTATTTACATCTTTGATCTTTCTCCTTCTAGCTTCGTTTTAATTTGATTTTTAATCTCAATCATTCACAAGGCACTCACAATTAACTCAAACTCACTTGTGGTTGCAATTATTGCATCAAGCTCTGGAACCATAACTGATGTAAACTGTGACCTTTGGGGGAAAGGTCATCCTGGTCTGGAGAGACCCAGGGAAATCTCAAACCCCTCCTGGCTTCTGGGAGGGACCCCACTTTGTGTTCATAGGAAAACTCTTAGATGGAATCTCCACCTATGTAATTGGAGATCTTGGCCTGGAGCATAATCACCAACCTCCATAGAAATTAGCCCTTAATCTCCCCAGTCTTAAGCCCCAGAAGAATAAATAAAAAAACAACTCTGAGCCCCAAATCTTCACTACTTCCCCTCAGGAGTTGGCCCTCTGAGAAAGTTGTTTTCTCAGTGTAACAAACCCATTTTTGCCACAAATCTCTCGCCTCATTCATTGTGGTTTGCGAATTCTTTTGTAAAGCCTGCAACTGGCCAAAGTGGATCTCTCAGCCCTTATTTCACACACCTCAATATAATCAATCAATATCTCTATTAATACTGAAAATCTATCAATCAATTCTTCATTGGATCACTCACCATTCCTGTAGCTTCCCAAACCAAATAAATTCATTCTTTAAACATTATTCCTTTTGTGTCTTCTGTCACCTCAGAATGTAAGTTCGTTAATGACAAAGAATGCCTTATTTTGGGATTTTTATTCCAAGTGCCTAACAAAATGTTTGGCACATAGTATAAATGTTTTGTTTTTTTGGTTGTTGTTTTGTTTTGGTTTTTTGTTTTTTTTTTCATTCATTCATTCTTCTGGAGATTTCCTGCTACACTATTTTATTCCACCATTCTTCTTCATAATATTAAGAGTTTCATTTATTTTTTGTTTCTCTGCTGGTTTTTTTTGGTAAGATTTTTCTTATGGTAATTTTTTAAAAATTTTCTTCTTTTTGCTGGGGTTTTTTGGTTTTTTTTGAAAAAACATATTTGATGCATTTTGTCTTTTATGAAGGTAATGAAAGGGACCAGAACCACAAGACATTTACTCACTCATCAAACTTGCCAGAAATCCCCAATCTGTACCTCTTCTGTGCCTCTTAATGGACAAAAGTTTTGGTTTTTTAATTGCATCTTTTCTGGTTTCATGTTTCCCCAGGAAAATAAATTCAATGTACATTTCTTCCTTCAAAAGCCTCCTGACTGGGAGTGCTGTCAATGACAAATGACAAATGAACATCCCTTGGTGGGTTTGGGGTGTGGCATTCACTCATTCCAAGTTTATTTTGGGTAAATGAAATGATCTGGTTTATTCTCAGAAAGTACAAACTAGCCTGAATTTTACTCTTTGGGATGGTTTTGGGAGTGGTCTTGGTGAGGCGGAATTTTTTAAAATCCCTTCATACCCTGTGATTTGAGAGCTTTAAAAGCACTGATCATAGGGAGTTTGGCTCTCCCTCTCTCCTCTCTTCTTACTGACCTTTTACAGGAAGGAGTTTTTGAGGAAGTAGAGGTAAAGGACTGAGAGAAATACAGAGCTGATGAGTTGTTTTTTTTTTTTTTTTCAACCTTGTTTCAAAATTTATACCTTCCCCTTGTTCCTAGTTGGTAACCCAGAAGATCCCACCCAAAGTATTTTCCAACAATATAGATATAGTGCCATGTATCTGAGATTAGTTCCTTCATCTCATGTTCCTCTCCATCTTCATTGCCTTTAATTCCTAATACCAATTCATGCTTTAATCCCTTGTTTGGGATTTCAGTCATGTTGGATTCTTTACAACCCTATATGGGGTTTTCTTGGCAAAGATATTGGAGTCGTTTTGATGGGGTCCTTGGGCTTTGGTTATCTAGTGGGCCATGAGGAGGGATATTGAGAAGAGAGGGTCTTTCTTGAATTTACATGGGCTTTAAGTAGGCCTTTGTTGCAGTAGGCCCTTGTTGAATTCCTACAGCTACTCCCTGAGACCAGCAGGGAGGGCCATTGGTTATCTTGTCCTTAAGTGGGCCTTTGTTGTAGTAGGCCCTTGTTATTTCCTTGCCTTGATAAAATGATCATGACCTCCCACAGTTACTGTATCCAATCAGAAGGTCAAGTTATAGATGTCAACCCCCAAGGTTATTTTTCTCTTATAAAGTACCCCACTTCTTCCATAACTCTTTTTAGGAACTTAGCCTGCTTACTAAGCTCACAATAACAGGTTCATTAGGAACTGCCTGCCTTATGGCAGCAAGTTCATTAGGAACTTTGCCTGCCTTACAGAGTCTTCCTCCTTGTTATGGCTAGTTCATTAGGGATTTAGCCTGCCTTATGGCATCAAGTCATTGCTCCCATTACTCCCTGATGGCTACTTCATCAGGAATTTGCACATCTTATGGTATGGCTAGTTCATTAAAAACTTAGCCTGTTAGTCAATGGCATAACCCCCCCCCACTCTCTTTTGGAACTTAGCCCACTGCTAAGAACGTAATTAAATCTTTGCCTCTTGATTTGGATATGGTCTAAGCCTAATTCTTTTGAGATATCTTGCAACATTGGCCAGAAACCCCAATATATTTCTGAGATTTAACCTCATACCCCATCATATTGAATTTCCTTCTCCAGCCCATTTTATAAATGAGTAACTAAGGCAGACAGGGTTAAGTGATTTGGCTGGAGTCATATAATTGGTAAGTACCTGAGACTGAATTTGAATTCAGGAAGGTGAGTCTTCCCCATTTCTTTTTTCTCTCTGTGGCTTATTTAATCAAATAAAGGTTAAAGAAGGAAATCAAATTAGTTAATTACTGAATCCCACATGACAGAAACATCCAAAGTGAGTAAAGTCATCTTGAATGAATGAAGGAATTAAAATTAAAGCTGCATTTATCAGGCACTTATGGCATGTCAAGCACCATGCTAAGTGCTGAGGATACCAAAAGAAAAATGAAGATAGTCATTCATCTCAAAGAGCTCACATTCTAATGGCAGAATCTTCCCCATTCCAAACCCAGCAGCCTATCTACAATAGCTACCCCACCTAGAAGTGTGCTTCTCTCCCAATGTGCAACAGAATGTAAGCTGCTTTGAAAGTAGGTACTGTCTTTCTTTTCTTGGTATTACAGCACTTAGCACTCTGCTTTGCATATTATATAGCATAATGGCTATTTTAATACATCATTGAACCCCTATCAATGTGTTATGCAATTCAACTACTTTATTATAATTGTTCTCTCAAAGGTCACCCATTTAACTGATAAATCCTAAGGTCTCATCTGTACTCTCTCCATAGCATTTGGCATTATTAGTTCCTGAATTCTATTTTATTTGGTTTTCATGTTATTACTCTTTTCTAGTTTTTCTTTAACCAGCTTTCTGCAAATCCACAGTCCTGTCCTCTAAATATAGTAGCACCCCAAGATAATATGCAAGAACCACTTACCTTCTCTCTATAGACAGTTTCCCATAATTGATCTACTCTATAACTCCAGGCTTAATTCTCTACTTTTTAATTCAATACTAGATCAACAGTTGCTTGTTACATATTTCTATCTCAATATCACACTAAGATTTTACACTGAACTGGTCCAAACTCAACTCATCATCTTTCTCTTTACACTTGCCATTGCTCCAAAGTTATTTATTTTTGGTTTCCCTAGTTTTGGAATCTTGGAGCCAAAAGATGATGAAATCCTAATTCAAATAATCAAAATATCCTCAAATTTGAAGGTTGAAAGGGTCTCAGCTAGTCAGTATTGAGTAGAACCCATACACGAAAAGGAATTTCCCCAAATATATCTAACAGATGACCTCTGATAAGCTCCAAGGAAGGGGAAAGTCTTTTATTCTACTTTTAGAGAGCACTAACGATTAGAAAATGTTTTCTAAACTATTTTCAGATGAAGACAATCAGTATTACACAACATTTTTCACACTAGAGCTCTTATCTCTATTCATACCACAATTACCCTGGTTCAAGGCCTCATTAATTCTTACTTCTTTATCCTTCATTTTTGAAGAGGACCAATCACATCATGGATAATGTGTTGACTTGCATATAAACTGGATGTAAGTGAGACAGATTTGACAAGAGAGGCATTCTGTCAGCCTCACCCTCTCCTCCAGAATTTTCAAAGATTAGTGGTAGGACAAAAGTCAAGATCGCCATCAATAACACAGGGTGAAGGGGATAATCTTTCATTTCTGACTTTAATCTCTGTTTGCTTTAGTTTCCTTATTTGTAAAATAGAGATGATAATAATAATACCTACTATGCCAAGATTGTTGTTAGGTTCAAATGAGATAATAACTGGAAAGCACTCAGTATAGTGCCTGGTACATAGTAAGTATTATATAAGTATTAATTATTTTTGTTCTAGTAAATCTGAATAATTTCCACTTATTATTTCTGGAAATATAGTGAACAAAAAAAATTGGGGACTGGGTGGGTCATGTTTCTCAAGGAATCTCATGATTCTTAAATTATGTCTCTTTGACCTCTTTTCCACATCATTTAATACTAAATATATTTAATACTAAATTATTTTTATATTTTCTGTTTTCTCAATTTTTTAAAAAAAAATGCATTATTATTTATTTTTGTCTGCACATCAATTGGGGAACAGCTAAACAAGTAAGTTATGATATATGATTGTGATAAAATATTAGTGTGCTATAAGAAATGGCAAGGGGGGCTAGTATCAGGCAAAAAAATGGGAAGATTTATGTGAAATAATGCAGAATAAAGTGAACAGAATAAAGTGGAAATTGTACACACTAAGTGCAATATTGTAATGATGATCAACTGTGAAAGACTTAGCTATTATGATCAATATATTTATCTGTCAGTTCTGAAAGTCTCATGATGAAAAATACTAATCACTCCAGAGAGAGAGCTGATGAACTCTGGGCACAAATTGAAGAGCAATTTTCTTAATTTTTAAAATTTTTCTTTTGTTGTTGTTTGCAACATGGCTAATATATAAATATGTTTTGCATGATTTCACATAAATAATTGATATATTGCCTTTCTTCTTGGTGGATGGGGAGGGACTAGAGGGAGAGAATTTGAAAAATCAAAAAATTTTTAAACATAAATAACAAATCAAAACACATTAAATAGTTAAATATTGTTTAAAATATTTTAACTTGGGGTGTATCTCAAGCATTAGGGCATCTGCAAGTAGACAAAAAAAATGGCAATCAGGACAGGGTCCTCATCACCATCACAAGCACATACAACTGAATTCACAAAATCAAATCTATAAATACAGATTTTTCTGTATGTGTTAAGGATGTAAAGAGTAACAGTCAATGACAACTGTGATTGGATTTTCATTTCCTATAGGAGGTACATTCTAAAGAATGGGAGATTTTGAAATCTGAGAACAAAATCATACTTTCTATTAAACTCTACTCACCAGGTGAAATTTGTATCTGTGCATGCATGTCTGTGTTTTTCTTGAACACTCATCTATCTGAAGTTACAGATAGATTGTATTTAGTTATCTCATAGGGAAGAATAATGAGGATAAAAATCCTAAAATCACAGACACTCAAAATTGGAAAGAATTAGAGACTATCTAACTTTACCACTACCAGAACAGGAATCTCATCAAAATCCCATTCAGGTATATTTAAATAAATATAATAATACATAAGTAACAATATGCCTCTGAAACCATGGCAATATTTTAGTTATTTTAACCCTTAGTCTGAATCTTCCCCTTTACAAAACAAAAAACAAACAAAATCCTCTGCTCTTTTAATCATCAACTGTTCTTTCCAAAAAATGGACCTTATTAAGCTGATCTTCACAAGGACTGATTCCTAATTCCTGGATCACCTTTCCCCTGGAAGCTAATCCAATATCCTTCTTCTAAAATGTAGTACCAAGAATTTAATACAAAACCATAGAATTAATGTAGTTGAAAAAAGACAGAATGAGGACAGAAGGACTAAAATATTTACCAAAAAAAAAAGAGATTCTAATTAAATTGTGCCTTTAAAAAATTGTGAATTTTTGCTGTAATTTCTTTGTGCCTGATGAAAGAAAAATTTTCCTCAAAACCAGTTTTAAAATTCTGACTAGTAAATTAAACATCCTCTTTCTACTTCACAATTTGGGATATAATAAAAATCTTCAAATTGTAGGTTAATTCTTCTAAGTAGATTGTTGGTGTATAGTTTACCTGTACAATATATAGGATATTGAAGCAAATTAAAGACAGCTTCATCTCAGAACTCTTTCAAAGTATTTCATAGCTCCCTGTCAAGGGTAAGCTTATCACTTCCTCAGTCACTGAAACAGAAATAGAATTCTGCTGTCTACCTATTGGAAGGTTTCATAACATTTCCTTTGCAATGGCAAGTTAAAACGATGAAAGAAGCCACCTAAAATGGCTATATTAACTAAGAAATAGCAAATAAAAATAGAAAATGAAGAATATTTCATTGATTTTTCAGCCTGATTTTCTCCCTCTTTCTATCGCTCCTGCTAGAAATGCCTCAATGAGTTCATTAACCTTGAGAGGTAGTTCATTGCTTTCTACTAATGCAAGTGGGAATTGGGGGAAATGAGCCACAGAGGGAATACTACATAAATAGAATGAAAGTTTCTTATATATTTCCTAATTTATCTAAATATTTGCATAGTTAATTGCAGGAAACGAAATATCAGAAAACATGTCAAATACTATATGTGATGTTTCAGTGCTGTAATTAAGAAAAATTCTGATTCCTACCTAAAGAGTTTTTTCTTTATCTGCAGCTGTTTGCAATTACTAACAAAGATCTTTAGAGAGACTTTATACCATTATATTTTTATAGTTTCCAATCAATATTCTGGAACCCTACAAATCAATGAAATATATTCCTAGGATTGAGTGTGTCTGCAATGGGAAAGGAAGGAGTTACTTTGAGAGGAGGAACCTTGGAGCTAGAAAAAAACAAAAAGAAAAAAAAAGCATAAACAGAGAGCCTTGTCACTTTTATTGTCTTATGTCACCTCTAAGAAAGTCAGGTAGCCTTAATATATATACATATTTTTAAGGCCTCAACTGCTCCTTCAATGTTTTACATTTAAAATTATATGGAATAATTTACAAAAGTATTCTGTGCTAAAGCAGTGATTACCAATATTGGCAGACAAAAACAGGAAGGCTCTGGTACAATAACAAGAAGAATAAAATCACACCTTATAATTTCTTGAGTCACAGCAACAAGGTCAAATCTTGTCTCTGCTTAAATATGACTAGGAAATAATTGGTGGCTTCAGGCCACTGTGTTTTCCTGCTGCCTTTGATGTGAAGCTGTTTACCATCTCTGACAACATTAATAATACATTAATACTTCAATGAATTCAGGATTTCATTGATATTCATTCATGCCTTCTCATTCTCTTGTTCATGTTATTCCAAAAATTCTACAGAGAATATTTAACCCCAGCTGTTTGGGGTCATCTTCTAGTATTTGATTGGTTAGTTGGGTTTCTTACTTTTCATTTTTATACTGTAATACTTGTCCATTTGTTAGTTTTCACTCCAATTGCATTAATCAATGAACAAGAATTTATTAAACATATACTATGAAACCAGATATTTGCTTGGTGCTAGAAACATAAAAAAAGCTTTAAAAAGAAACAAAGAAACAAACCCTAATTATATTTGACTGTCTCACACATTTCCTGAATGAAATCCTTTACCTCATTTCTTGGACATGGGACATCAATGGGAAAAATGCCATAGTATTTTATACCCACCATGGATTTTTCCCATTGTCTCCTGGGTTATTAACAAAAATATATATTAAATTTAAATGGAAGAAGCTCCAAAGAACAGGAAATGATGATATAAACAATATGTAGATTACAAAAAATACATATGTGGCTTTTATACTCACCCCCCTTAAAAAAACATAAGTAAGAGTTTATCAAAAATTGGGATAGTTTATTCATTTTTATCTGATTCATTCTTAGTCTTTCCCACAGATATATTTTTTCTACTTTTTAAATGGTACCAAAATGATTTTAATAATCACTACTTGAGAATATAAAGTGGTTTGAAATGTCTATTTCCACTTTATTGCCAATTTTCTTCATTTTTTTCCTTTGACATTCTAGATCATTTTTTACTTCTTAGCTGCACAGGGAAAGCCTTCCTGTCAAACTAATACATTGTTGGTGGAGTTGTGAATTGTTTCAACCATTCTGGAGAGCAATTTGTAACTATGTCCAAAGAGCTATCAAACTGTGAATACCCTTTGATTCAGCAGTGTCACTTCTGGGTCTATATCCCAAAGAGATCATAAAAAAGGGAAGACCCACATGTGCAAAAATATTTATGACAACCCTTTTTGTAGTTGTAAAGAACTAGAAATTGAGTGGATGCCCATCAATTGGAGAATTGATGAATAAGTTATGATATATGAATGTTATGGAATATTATTATTCTATAAGAAACAATCGGCAGGATGATTTCAGAGAGGCCTGGAGAGACTTAGATGAACTGATGCTCAGTGAAGTGAGTAGAACCAAGAGAACATTGCACATAACAACAAGATTATGTGATGATCAGCTGTGATGGACATGGCTCTTTTCAACAATGAGTTAATTCAGATCAATTTCAAAAGGCTTGTGATGGAGAGGGTCATCTGTATCCAGAGAGAGGATTGTGGTAACTGAATGTGGATTACAACATGGTATTTTCACCTTTTGTTGCTGTTGTTGTTTGCTTGCTTTTTGTTTTCTTTCTCATTTTTGTTCTTTTTTTATCTGATTTTTCTTGTGCAGAATGATAAATGTGGAAATACACATAGATTTGCACATATTTAACATATATTAGATTACTTGTTGTCTAGGGGAGGGGCTAGGGAGAAAGGAGAGAGAAAAATCTGTAACACAAAGTTTTGCAAAGGTAAATGTTGAAAACTATCTTTGCATATATTTTGAAAATAAAAAGCTATTATTTTTTTTTTAAAAAAAGGCTTCCTATCCAACAAGAATTACTGAGAATATTAGAATGCAGTTTGGCAAAAAGTATATATTCAGACCAATATCTTATATTATACCACCATAAGTTACAAATGAATATTCAACTGAAATATAAAAGTTCACATCATGAAAAAAGAGTAGACAAAAATGGATGGTTATCTTTCGCAAATATGGCTGGGGGAATATTTTAATTTAACAATAGCTTTTTATTTTTCAAAATATATGCAATGATAATTTTTTAACATTTACCCTTGCAAAACCTTGTGTACCAAAATCTTCTCCCTTCCTCCCCACCTTCAACCTCCAACCTTGTTTCTTATAGAACAATAATATTCCATAACATTTGTCTGCCATAACTTATTTAGCCATTTCCCAACTGATGGCCATCCACTCAATTTCTAGTCCCTTACCACTGCAAAAAGAGCTGCTACAAACATTTTTGCACACATGGATCCTTTTTCCTTTTTTGTGATCTCTTCAGGATACAGGCCCAGGAGAGACACTGCGGGATTAAAAGGTATGCTTAAAATTGATAGTTCTTTGGGTACAATTCCACATTGCTCTACAGAATGGTTGGATTAATCATCAACTCCACTAACAAAGTATTAGTGTCCCAGTTTTCCCACACCCCCTCCAACATTTGTCATTTTCTTTTCCTGTCATCTTAGTCAATCTGACATATGTGAAGTGGTAGTTTAGAGTAGTATCAATATGCATTTCTAATCAATAGTCATTTAGAGCATTTTTTCATATGACTTGAAATGGCTTTAGTTTCTTCATCTGAAAATTTCCTGTTTATATCCTTTGACCATTTATCAATTGGATAATGATTTGTATTCTTATAAATTTGAATCAATTATATATTTTAAAAATCAGGGGAATATTTTTAAAAATAAAGAAGGGAGTTTTGAGTATAATTAACCATCAAGCATTTACACAGTAGATTCTATTCTATTAAGACAAAAATGAAAGAGCTTTTGAGAGCTCCTTGAGAGCTTACAGTGTAGCTGGGGGACACAATGTTATATCCTTAAGAATATACAATATAGAGACAAAATAGATCCAACATAATTATGGGGAGATTTTGGAGGGATAAGGGGAGGAAGAAATTAGAAAAAGTACCCTATAGAATGTGAACCTTGAGCTGAGCCTTGAAAGAAACAATGTAACATAGGAAAGAGAGATATAGTGAGTATGCAGTTCAGGCATGTAGAACAGCCAGTGCAAAGATACAGAAATAGGAGATAGAGTATTATGTATAAAAACATTAAGAAGACCAGTTTGGATGAGTCATAGTGTGCATCGTGGAAAATGAGGTAGAAAAGTAAGGGGGATTAGGTTATGGAAGACTCTAAATGTCAGAGAAGTTCATATTTGTTCCTGGAGATGATAGTGAGTTACTGGAATTTATTATATAAGGGATTGACATGGTAATACATGCATTTTAGGAAATATATTTTCACAACTGTATGGAAGATGAATTAGAATCAGAAAAACTTGAGATGGGGAGGCTAATTAGGAAACTATTACAATAGAACAGATGAGAAGTGATGAGGGTCTGAATTAGGCTAGTGGTTTTTGAATGGAAAGAAAGAGACACAAGCAAGAGTGATTATGGAAGCAAAAGCAGTAAGATTTGGCAAGATTTGGACATGTGTGTTGAGTGAGGAGTAAGAAAGTTTAAACTCAAAATATAAAACCTATATAACTGGAATAATTGAGGTATTACCTTCAACAGAAAAAGGATAAATTAAGAAGTGGAAACTTCAAAATATCCAATATGTATTTTATGATCAAGGTCTGGAGCTCAAGAGACATATTATGACTGGTTATGTAATTAAGAGTTATTAGCAGAGCACAGATGGGAGGAGAGGAAAGAGAATAAACATGTATATAGCCTAATGACATCTACTATGTATTAGGCATTATGCTGAGGGATTTTTACAAATATCATCAATATTTACAAATATTATCTCATCTAATCCTACGGGGGGAGGTAGGTGCTATTATTATTCCCATTTTACAGTTGAGGAAATTGAAGCAAACACATTAAGTGATTTTCCCAAGCTAATAAATGTCTGAATCCAGATTTGAACTCAGGTTTTCCTGACTCCAGGCCCACGAAAACTGATGAAGTTGCTAAGGGAGAGAGTATAGAGAGAAAAAAGGAGAAGCAGTATAGAATATTAGAGTACTCCCAAATTAGGAGTCAAGATATAGATGCTGATCCAATAAAAATGAGAAATAAGTAGTCAGAAGGTGAAAGAAGCAAGAGACAGAAATTATTTACTGTTCCAAACCTTTTCCAGAATTATTGGGGAAGGAGTAATAATATAAACATTCCAGGAATAAAATAGACCTTGGTCTAGCCAACTGTACTCTGCCTGTGGGCAACTGGCTACCCAATTGCCTATTCCCCAAATTTGATTCTGCTTCCCACCCCCCAAAAGAACAAATGGGAATAACTAAGGTTCATATTCCTGGCATTAATATACCTTGGAGACTTGAAGTTTCTCACACTTGCCACTCAGCAGTATAGTTAATATATAGTTAATAATAATTCCCCATCACCAAACCAGTTTTTCTCCCAAAACCCATATTAGTCAATAACTGGCTACATAAAAATAAATTGTCCCCAACTTCTACTTCTCTTCTTTCATCCCTTTCTACCTCAACCCTACCTCACCTATGTGCTATTCCTCTACCGGTTACCCCTTTTAGTATGCCTTCTGGAATTATTATCCTGTAATGAGCAAAGATCCTTTCATTGTGTATTTCTTTCTCTCACAATCCCTTGATTTATTAGCTTTCACTGAGATTTGTGTCCTGCTTGATGAAACCCTGAACATCTCTGGAACTCATACTCCTAGACGTGTTGGGCCAAGAATAGAAATCAGGTTACTTCTCTCCTTCCTCACATTGCTATTTCTAGAATCCTTTGTTTAATTGTTCATTTAAGAAAATGTTTTTAACTCTCCTTGCTATTCTCTGGAATTCTGCATTCAGTCGAGTATAGTTTTCCCTTTGTTTTCCTTTTTACTTCCCTTTTTGTCTCAGCTATTTGTAGCCTCATTAGGTAGTCATTTTACTTTCTTACTCTTCTTTTTCTTTGAAATTTTTTTTTATTGTTGCCTTCTATTCAATATTGTGAACCTTTGTCCATAGTTCTTCAGGCATTCTATCAGATTTAATCTTCAAATCCATTTATTGTCTATGACCTACCTATGATTCCACCTCAGTTTTATATATAAGCATAATCACAACCTTGGTCCTATCCCTATCCATAAATGTTACACTTCCTTGAAAAAAATTCTGAAATTATCTAGTTGTAATTTCCTGTCATTCCATCTTCCCATTGCTCTCTCTTTATAAACCTATTCTTCTTTTTTCATCCTTCAATACCTCTATCTTTTAATACTTTCTCAGATCATTATCACTGCTCTGGAGATCAAAACACCAAAACACAATGAAATGCCTGCATGCAAAACCTCAAAGGGAAATATAAATTTGTCTCAAGTCCAAAGAATCTTCTTGGAAGAGCTCATAAAGGATTTTAAAAGATAAATAAGAGAGGTAGAAGAAAAAATGGGGAAAGAAATGAGAGATGTGTAAGAGAAAGTCAACAGCTTGGAAAAGGAAGGACAAAAATTAACTGAAAAAACTAGCACCTTTAAAAGTACTATTAATCAAATGGAAAAAGGAAGTACAAAAATAACTGAAGAAAATCATAAATTAAAAACTAGAATTGGGTATATGGAACCTAATGAGTCTATGAGACATTAAGAATCAGTCACACAAACTAAAAAGGATGAAAAAAATTCAAAGAAAATGTAAAATGCCTCATTGGAAAAGCATCCACCCTAAAAATAGATGCAGGAGAGACAATTTAAGAATCATTGGACTATCTGAAAGCCATGGTCAGACAAAAAAAGCTACAAAGCATATTCCAGGAAATCATCATAGAAAACTGCCCTGATATACTACAAGCAGAGGACAAACTAATTATTGAAAAAATCCCTTGATCACTTCCTGAAAGAGATCCCGCAAGGAAAGCTCTCAAGAAACATTGTAGCTAAAATTACAGAACTTTAAGGTCAAAGAGAATATATTACAAGTAAGTAGAAAGAAACAAGTCAAGTATAGAGGAATCAGGATTACCCAGGATTTAGCAACTTCTATAATAAATGATCAAAGGGCTTGGAATACCATATTCCATAGGGCAAAGGAGCTAGAATTACAACCAAAAATCAACTACTCAGCAAGATTGAACACAATCTTTCAGATGGACCTTCAAAAAAAGTAGACTTTCAAACATTTCTGATGAAAAGACCAGAACTAAACAGAAAATTTAATTTTCAAACATAAGACTCAAGAAAAGCAAAACTAGCAAACAGAAAGAAAAAGAAACCATGTTATTTAAGGTTAAACTGTTTATAATCCGACATGGGAAGATGGTACTTGTACCTCTGGAGAATTATATATTAGGGCAACTAAAAGGGATATATGAAGAAAGAGGGTGTGAGTAGAAGTTGATTTTAATGTGATGATATAATAAAAAAAAATAAGGCATGCCAAAAAGATTGTATTAGAAGAGGAGGAAAGGGAAAATAAAATGGGGCAAATTAGGTCACATGAATAGGTACAAAAGACCTATTACAGTAGAAGAAAAGAAGAGGGGGGAAAAGAAGCATTGCCTGAACTATAATTTCTTTTTTTTTTAATTTTTATTTTATTTGCATAACATATGTGTGGGTAATTCTTCAACAATAACCCTTACATAGCTTTCCGTTACAAATTTTTCCCCCCAACTCCCCACCCCTCCCGTAGATGGCAGGATATCCACTACATGTTAATTATGTTAAAATATTGGCAAATCGAATATATGTATACATATTTCCAAACTTATCATTGGTGTGCAAGAAAAATCTTATCTACACAAACGATATATCAGATAAAGGAAACACAATGTAAGCAAACATCAATCAAGGAGTATGAGAATGTTATGTTGTGGTCCACATTTCGCATCCCTCTCTCTGGGTGTATATGGCTTTCTTCAGTGAACAATTGGAGGTGGTTTGAAACATTTCATTGTTGAAGAGAGCCATGTCCATCAGAATTAATCGTCATATAGTACTGTTGTTGCCGTGTATAATGATCTCCTGGTTCTGCTCATTTCACTCAGCATCAGTTCATGTAAGTCTCTCCAGGCCTCTCTGAAATCATCTTGCTGGTCATTTCTTACAGAACAATAATATTCCATAACATTCATATACCATAATTTATTCAGCCATTCTCCAATTGAAGGGCATCTATTCAATTCCTGAACTATAATTTCAACAGATTTGGCTCTAAGAGTGAATGACAAACACTCTTGGGCATAGGAATTTATCTTTTCCTATAAGGAAGTAGGAGAAAAAAGGGAAAAGAAGAGAAGACAGAAACAGCAAGAGAATAGGGTAAGAAAAGAGAGCAAAAGTGATAGAAGGGAGGGCAGATTGAGGTAAAGGATCATTAGAAACAAAACACTGCTAAGGAGGGACAGGGTGGAAATAGAGGAAAAAATATGTACAGGAGAGAAAATTGGATGGAGGGAAATACACAGCTGGTAATCATAGCTGTGAATGTAAATGGGATGAACTCTCCCATAAAACAAATGCAATTAACAGAGTGGATTAAATACCAGAATCCTACATTATGTAGTTTATATAAAACATATCTAGAACAGAGATATACAGAGGTTAAATGAAAAAGACTGGAGCAGAATATATTATGCTTCAGTGAAAGTTTTTTTTTTAAAGCAACAAAATTAGAACTAATTAAAATAGACCACAAAGGAAACTACAATTTGCTAAAAAGGTTCCATAGACACTGAAGTAATATCAATACTAAACAATATCAATACTAAACATATATCACCAAATGGTATAGTATCCAAATTCGTAAAGGAGAAGTTAAGTTGATTACAGGAAGAAATAAACAGCAAAACTATAGGAGTAAAAGACTTCAAACTCCTTCTCTCAAAATTAGATAAATCTACTGACAGAATAAATAAGAAAGAAGTTAAGGAGGTAAATAGAATCTTAGAAACCCTGGATATAATAGACTTCTGGAGAAAAGTGAATTGGGATAGAAAGGAATACATTTTTCTCTTCATTATACATGGTATATAAAAATTAACCTTATATTAGGGTATTAAAATTTCACAATCAAATATTAAAATGCAAAAATAGTAATACATCCTCTTCAGATCATGATGCAATAAAAATTATGTGCAACAAAGGGGCATGGAAAGAGAGAGTAAAAAATAATTGGAAATTAAAAGAAATCAGTTAGATTTTGGAAGTTCCAGGGTGGAGCCAAGATGTCGGACATCTTGTCCCAAAGTCCCAAAATTTCTCCAAATCTCCCAGTTTCCCTTAAAAAAAAACCACATGAAACTAACCCTCTGAACATAATCTGATAGAATGAAACCACTCTCCAGCTCAAGATAGATTGAAAAAACTTCAAGAAAGGTCAGTCTCACTGGATGAAAAGGTTGTTCAGCCCAAGTCAGATAGACTCTGGGAAAGCAAATCACTAATTAAGACCCTCATCCCTGGATCAGTAGAGAAGCAAATCAGGGGGCAGCTCAGAAGGCAAACTTGGGAAATTAGACTGTATCTTGAAAATAAGAAGCAAAGCTACCCTCCACAAACACAAAGGTCCCTGTTCTCATAGCCAAGGCTCAGAGCTGCACAGGAAGTTTGGGACAGTGCCCCCTTAACTCCAGGAGCAGAGCTCCATCTTAAAAGTAAAAAAGAGTAAATAACAGGAAAGAAAGCAAAGAAAATGAGCAAAAAACAAAAAAGAACCTTGAACATAGAAAGCTACTTTGGTGACAGGGCAGACCAAAACCCAAACCCAGACAAGGATAGAATGTCCCCAGAAGAAATCTCAAAGAATGAGATGTGAGTCTCAAGTCCAAAGAGGCTTCTTGGAAATGCTCATAAAAGATTTCAAAAGACAAATCAGAGAAGTAGAAGAAAAAATGAGAAGGGAATTGAGAGGTATGCATGAGAGAATCAACAGTTTGGAAAAGGAAGGAAAAAATTTTCTGAATAAAACAACTCCTTAAAAAGTAGAATAAACCAAGTGGAAAAAGAGATACAAAAGATAACTGAAAAAAATCACATATTGAAAACTAGAACAGGGCAAATGGAAGCTAATGATTTTGTGAGATAACAAGAATCAGGCAAACAATTTAAAAAGAGTGAAAAAAAAAATGGAAGAAAATATGAAATACCTCATTGGCAAAACAGCGGCCTGGAAAATAGGTCCAGAAGAGACAATTTAAAAATTATTGGCCTACCTCAAGCCCATGACCAAAAAAAAAAAAAAAAAAAAAAAGAGCCTGGGTAGCATTCTAGAAGAGGTCATTAAGGAAAACTGCCCCAATATTCTAGAAAAATAAGAGGAAATACTCATTGAAAGAATCCATCAATCACCTTTGCAAAGAGATCCCACAAGAAAAACTCTAAAGAATATTGTTGCAAAACTCCAAAACTATAATCTCAAAGAAAAAATACTGCAAACCACCAGAAAAAACAATTCAAATATCAAGGAGCAATAGTCAGGATTAACCAGGATTTATCAGCTTCTACATTGAAGGACTGGAGGGCCTGGAATACCATATTCAGGAAGACAAAGGATTTGGGGTTATACCCAAGAATTAACTATTCAGATAGATTCTTTCAGAGGAGAAGATGGATCTTCAATAAAATAAGAGACTTTCAATCATTTCTATTGAAAAAACCAGAACTAAACAGAAAATTTAATCTACAAGCACAGCAGTCAAGACAACCATAGAAAAATAAATGGGGGAAATATATATATGTGTGTGTATATATATATATATATATATACATATATATATATATATATATACACACACATATATATATTTAAAGGTTAAACTGTTTACATCCCTAGATAGGAAAACAATATCTGTAATTTTTGCAAACTGTATCTGACATTGGGGCAGACAGAGGAGGACATCACATGGATTGAAGGTGTGGTTGTGAATGAACTCTGATGTGATGACATCAAAGAAAAAGTTATTAAGGAGTGGCAAACAGTCTGTACTGGACAAAGAGGAAAGGAGAGGTATAATGGGACAACTAGTTCACATGAAAAGCTGCAAAAGACCTATTATAATTGAGGGAAAGAAGTGAGAGAGATGAGCATTGTCTGAAGCTTGATCTCATCAGTTGTGACTTTAAAAGGGAATAACTTAATCATTCAGATGGGTATAGAAATTTATCTGATTCCATAAAGAAGTATTAGAAGAAAGAGGAAAAGAAAAGGGAAGGACAGGATAGAAGGGAGGACAGAAACAATAGGGGAAAAGCTAAGAGAAGAGAGGAAGGGTTGATAGAAAATAAGTTATTGAGTGGAGTGGTTAAAAAACACACTAAAGACCGGGTGGAAAGAGAGAACAAACTTATATACATGGGAGAAAATAGGATGGAGGCAAATACAGAGGTGGTAATCATAGCTGCTAATGTAAATGGAATGAACTCTCCCATAAAATGGAAACAAATAGCAGAGTGAATTTATAAACAGAATCCTACAATATATTGTTTATAAGAAACACACTTGACTTAGACACAGAATAAAAGACAAAAGGCTGGAACAGAATTTATTATGCTTCAGGTGAAGTTAAAAAAAAATCAGGGGTAGCAATTCTGATTTCAAATAAAGCAAAAATAAAAATAGATCTCATTAAAAGAGATAAGGAGGGAAAGTACATCTTGATAAAGGGAACCATAAATAATGAAGCAGTAACAATGTTAAACGCATATTTACTAAGTGGTAAAGTAGGCAAATTCCTAAAGAAGATTTTAAGCCAATTACGGGAAGAAATATCCAGCAAAACTATTCTAGTAGGGTACCTCAACCTTCCCCTCTCAGAATCAGACAAATATAACCAAAAATAAACAAGAAAGAAACTAGGAAGGTTAATAGGATCCTGGAAAACTTAGATGTGATAGATCTATTGAGAAAATTTAATAAGAACAGAAATGAATACACTTTTTTCTGGACAATACATGTTACCTACACAAAAATTGACCATGTATTAGAGCATTAAAAACCTCACAATCAAATGCAAAAAGACAAATAGTAAATGCTTCCTTTTCACACCAAAATATAATAAAAATTATATGCAATAAAGGGCCATGGAAAGATAAATTAAAAACCAATTGAAAATTAAATAATCTAATTCTAAAGAATGAGTGGGTCAAACAACAAATTACAGAAACAATCCATAATTTCATCAAAGAAAATGGCAATAATGAGACAAGATACCAAACCTAGGGATGCAGCCAAAGCAGTTCTTAGGGGAAATTTTATATTTCTAAATAGCTACATAAATAAAAGAGAGAAAGAGGAAATCAGTGGCATAAAATGGTAGAAAAAAATAAATCTAAAAATCTCAATTAAACACCAAATTAGAAATTTTGAAAATCAATAGAAAGATTAAGAAAATAGAGACTAAGAAAACTATTGAACTAATAAACAAAACTGGGGAGTTGGTTTTATGAAAAAAAACTAATAAAATAGATAAACCTTTGGTTAACTTGATAAGAAAAAGAAACATCAAAAATGAAAGGGGGTGAACTTACCACCAATGAAAAAGAAATTAAAACAATAATTAGAAGCTATGTTGCTCAACTCTATGGCAGCAAGTCTTACAATCTAACCAAAATGGATGAATATTTACAAAAATACAAATTGCCCAGGTTAGTAGAAGAGGAAATGAAATACTTAGCCCCATTTTTGAAAAAGAAATTGAGCAAGTCATTAATGAACTCCCTAAGAAAAAAATTTTCAGAGCCAGATGGATTCACAAGTGAATTCTACCAAACATTTAAAGCA
>JAJPUD010021402.1:0-21439 GCA_023553655.1 Myrmecobius fasciatus | reverse complement strand
AGTTTTATTGCATCATGATCTGAAAAAGATGTATTTACTATTTCTGCTGTTCTGAATTTGATTTTGAGGTTTTTATGCCCTAACACATGATCAATTTTCTTATAAGTTCCATGAACCCCTGAGAAAAAAGTATACTCCCTTCTATCACCATTCAATTTCCTCCAGAGATCTATCATACCTAACTTTTCTAGCCTTTTGTTTACCTGCCTAACTTCTTTCTTATTTATTTTGTGGTTTGATTTATCTAATTCTGAGAGAGCAAGTTTGAGTTCCCCCACTAGTATCGTCTTGCTTTTTATTTCTCCTTGCATCTCTGTTAGTTTCTCCTCTAGGTATTTGGATGCTATACCACTTGGTGCATATATATTTAGTATTGATATTGCTACATTATCTATGATACCCTTTAGTAAAATATACTTTCCTTCATTACCTCTTTTAATTAGATCTATTTTTGCTTTTACTTGATCTGAGATAAGGATTGCTACCCCTGTTTTTTTTGTTGTTGTTGTTGTTCACCTGAAGCATAATACGTTCTCCTCAAGCCTTTTACGTTTACCCCGTATGTGTCCCTATGCTTTAGATGTGTTTCTTGTAGACAACATATTGTTGGATTCTGGTTTTTAATCCAGTCTGCTATCTGCTTCCGTTTTATGGGAGAATTCATCCCATTCACATTCACAATAACTATATCTGTATTTCCTGCCATCTTATTTACCCAAAGTTATGATTTTCTCTTCCCTTTCCCCTTTCTCCTTTCCCCCTTCCCCAGTATTTTGTTTTTGATGACTACCTCCCTCTTACAGTCCTCCCCCATTCAGAACCCCTCTCTTTTTTGTACCTTTCCCCTAATTTTTCTATTTTCTCTTCTATTTGTCTATCCCTTTCTTTTCCTCCTTTCCCTCCTACTTCCCTCCCTACTGTCCCTATAAGGAGGTACAAGTGTTTCTGTGAAACCACATGTGTCTCTAATATACTCTTTTAGAGCCTAATCTGATGAGAGTAAGATTCACAGAATGCTCATCGCCCTCCCTTCTTTCCCTCAATTATATTAGATTTTCTATGCCTCTTTATGAGATTTTACGTTATTTTTACCTCTTTTTATTAACTTTATTTAATCTCCTTTCCCCTCTTTTTCCAGCATGATAGCTCTTCCACCTCTAATTTCTGTTCCATTATTATCAATGTAAAATCAAATTATACCCCCATTTTTTAAGTATATCCATAGGAGAAATATAGTTCTCAAGAGTTCTTTCCTTTTTACATTTTCATACTTCTCTTGAGTTCTGTGTTTAGACATCAAATTTTTTGTTCAGATCTGGTCTTTTCATTAGAAACAGGTGAAATTCACCTATGTCATTAAATGTCCATCTTCTTCCCTGGAAGATAATGCTCATTCTAGCTGGATAACTTATTCTTGGCTGTAATCCAAGTTCCTTTGCCTTTCAGAATATTTGATTCCAGGCCCTTCCATCTGTTAATGTGGAAGCTGACAGATCTTGTGTGATTCTAATTACAGTCCCTCAGTATTTGAATTGTTTCTTTCTAGCTGCTTGCAATATCTTTTCCTTGTTGCGATAGTCCTGAAATTTGGCCATGATATTCCTTGGGGTTTTGATTTTGGGGTTTCTTTCAGGAGGTTATTGGTGAATTCTTTTGATGGCAATTTTGCCTTATGATTCTAAAACATCATGGCATTTTTCTTTCATGATTTCCTGGAAGATAGCATCCAGGTTCTTTTTTTCCATTGTGACTTTCAGGGGGTCCAATAATCCTTAGATTGTCACTCCTAGATCTGTTTTCCAAGTCAGTTGTTTTTCCTAGGAGATATTTCATATTTTCTCCTATTTTTTCATTTTTTTGTTTTTGTTTGACTGATTCTTGAAGTCTTATTGAGTCATTCACTTCTATTTGTTCAATTTTAATTTTTAAAGTATTATTTTCTTCAGTTATCTTTTTTAGCTCTTTTTGTAACTGGCCAAGTGAATTTTTTTGTTCATTTCATTCTTTTTCCATTTCACCAATTTTGTTTTTAAGTGAGTTATTGTTTTTTTTTCCATGTCACCAATTTTGTTTTTCAGTGAGTTGATGTCTTTTTCCATTTCACCAATTTTGTTTTTCAGTGAGTTGGTGACTTTTTCTATTTCACCAGTTTTGTTTTTAAGTGAATTGGTGTCTGTTTCATATCTTTTTTGCAGGTCATTCTATCCTTGCACTGATCTCAATTCATTTCACCATTTTTCATCTAGCTCTCTTTTGAGATAATTTATGCAATCTTGTAGGTAAGCCTTCTGAAATGGGGACCAGGTCATGTCCACCTTTGTGGCTTCCTCTGGGGTTGCTTTCCCTTTAGGGACCTCTGGGGTTGCTTTCCCTTTAGGGACCTCAGAACCTGGGGTCTGCCCTTCTTTCTCTCCATAAAAGCTGTCTATGGTGAGAGATCTCTTCTGCTTCTTATTCATGTTTTAGAGCTTGAGGTCTGATTAAAGCAGGGGACCCACTGCCTTTTCAATTTGCCCTGGGGCAGTTTGTGTATTTGACTTCAGGTACAGGACTGGTCAGGCCAGGTCCTTGCTCTCAGCTTCTCTCAATCCACCCTTTACCAAAGGCAGATGTGCCAAAGCACCTGCCTGCAAGCAGAGCAAATTGGCCCAAGCATCTCCCAGGGACTTCCTGGGTGCCTGGAATCAGCCACGCTCTGTCACAGCCCCAATCTCCCACCCCAGGTGCGTACTGGCACCTGAGTGCGGCAAGCGGCCGATCCCCTGCCTCTCTGAAACAGACCTGCTTCAGAGTTCTTCCAAGGTAACTGTTGATGGAAGTGTGTTGTACTCCAAGTGTTTGAGGGAGCCCTCACTCCAGAACCAGTTCAGAGGCTTAATTTGTTTTGGGTCTGAGGGAAGATCAAAGGAGCTCACAGAGAGTCATGTCTGCACTCTGCCGTCTTGGCTTCACCCCCCCACAAGCATACACATTTATAATTTCTGATGTCAGATTTGAACTAAGATCTTTTTCAATTCCAGACTAACAATAGAACAATATTCCATTTACACCCTTTTAAACCTATCTAAATTCTTTTGTAGAGCTCAAATCACATTTACTTTTCTAGCTACTATAGTCCACAATGATTTATCCCTTCTGTGAACCCTAATAGAGTAAGTTATACTTTAACATTCAGCACTTAATTCTATGACATCCAAGGAAGTTATGTCTAAATGTAAAGATCACTCCTAAGTTTCTCTTGGGAAGGTAAATAAAAAAGTTGGCAGAATTGAATTTTTTGTGTACTCAAAGATGACAAAAAGCATCATTTCTTAGTATACAAGCTTATTTCATTACTGCTTATATGAAAGCACTTGTTGCTTATATCAAAGAATCTAGAAGAAAAGATAGCAATGGGAAGAGTTGAAATATAATTCCATCTCCAATCTGACCTACTTGAAAAAATTCCTGACACCAAGAAAATAAAATGTATAAAGAAAAATACATCAGCATAGACTATCAACTTTTGTAATAATGATTTAGTGAAGTAAATAATTTATCATAAGGAAGAGTTGAAGAAAGAGCCAAAAGGCTAGAGTAATTAGCTAACATTTTTCTTCCTAGGCAAGCAGAGAGACACATTGTATTCAAGGCCAAGAGTAATTTAGGATATACCTCACTTTTAAATTTATTAAGGGAAGATAATGGAAAAATATGAACTATATCATTTCACTGCACAGCAGAAAGATTAAAGGCAAATAGTTTCACAAAAAAGGAATCTTGCTTTCCTAAATATACTCCAGCAAAGATCTAAAATGAACCCCTGACTGATAATGAGCAAGACATTTCAAAAAAACATTAGTAAAACCCTCAATCCATTACTGTCCTACATAAAAATAAGTCCATGAGTGCAAGAAGAGGAATCTTACCAGTAAGTCTGTGTGAGCTTAGCTAAATGATTTGAGTCCTATCAATACTCTAAATGCAAATATGCCAACAGAAATGGAAGCAAGAACCCTAGAAATTGGGAACAGTAACAAAAAGAGCCTGACCTATTTGTTTTGTTTTTCTATAGCAATGGTCAAAACAGCTGAACTGAGTTCCTTTGAAAGCTCATGTCTTAGTTTGTAAACCTCCTGAAGCACATGGTGGTTGGGGAATGCATCTATGAGTAGAGCATGGGTGGAGCCTGTCACTGGCCCAAAATCCTAACCCAGAAACTGAGGCTAGAAGATAACAGTAAATAGAAAAAACACATTCCCCAACTGATAAATGGTCAAAGGATTTTAATAGATGATTTTTAGATGAAAAAAGCAAAGCTCTAAATCACTATTGATTAGATAAATGCAAATTAAAACAATTCTGAAATACCATCTCACACTCAACAGAGTTCAGATTAGTTGAAATAACAGAAAAGAAAAAATGATAAATGTTTGAGAGAATGTTGGCAAATTGAAATACTTGTGAATTGTTAGTGGAGTTATGATCTGATCCAGTGATTCTGGAGATCAATCTGGAACTATGGAACTATGCCCCAAAGTCTATAAAACTGTATGTATGATCAAGCAATAGCACTACTAAATCAGCATCCCCAAGTTGTCATAAAAAGGGAAAAAGCACCCACATGAACAAAAATGTTTACAATATCTCTTTTTTGGTAAAAACTTGGAAATTGAGGGATACCCATCAATAGGAGAATGGCTGAACAATTTGTGGTATATGAATGAAATGGAATATTGTTCTATAAGAAATGATAAGCTGGTGAACTTCAGAAAAACCTGGAAAGATTTACATGAACTGATTCTGATTAAAGTAAGAAGTAAGATAACATAGTACAAAGTAATAGCACATTGTGTGATGATCAACTTTGATAGATATAGCTCTTCTCAGACATAGTGATCTAAGACAACTCCAAAAGACTCATTATGGAAAATTCTAACCATATTCAGAGAAAAAAACTATAAAGTCTGAATGCACATCAAAGCATAGTATTTTCATTCTTTTTGGTTTTTATTTTCTCATAGTTCTTTTTATTTGTTTAGACTCTTCTTTCACAACCTAATGTGAAAACATATTTAATATTCCTGTATACGTATAACCTAATGAAAAACTCGGCACAAGGAAAACATAAAATATGTTAAGTGCCCAAAGATGTAAACATAGAAGAAACTCTAAAATAAAAACAAGGAGAGATCCTACTTTTAAAAAAAATACTTACTGATCAAGGATACACATGCCAGATTCTATAAGTGAGGCAAGTATAAAAATAAATTAGAATAAAAATAGAATTCTAGAAGAAAATATTGGAAAAAGAATAAGTAATATATTAGAAGATGAAAATTTTATCTAAGTAGTAGACATTAAAATATAGAATGTGGCAGACAGGATTCAATGGTACTAGGAAAAACATTATAATAAAGATAAAGATTGAAAAAATTTGAAAAGAATATAAGGTATATAAAATCAGAATGAATTGACCATAAAATAGGTCAAAGGGAGGCCATCTAAGAATCATAAAACTTCTTGAAAGACATGACCAAACAAATAATCTGGCCACTATATTTTAATAAGTCACATAAGAAAACTTCCCATATCTATTAGAAAAGAGAATAGAGTAACAAAAAAAAGAATCTGCAGAGCAATACTACATTAAAAATACTCAGTAACATCGTAGACAAAAATCTAGAGACTCTGGATAAAAGAAAAAATATACTGTAAGTATTCAGAAAATAATGAATACTAAAACATCATAATCAAGATCAAATAAAACTGTACTTTGGCTTCCATAATGGACAAAAAATGTTAGAATATGATATTCCAAGTTTCAAAAGAAAAAGGATTTATAAATGAAGGATTTGAGAGGAGAGAAAGTGATATTTGGAAGACATGTTAGAAGGTTACTGCAGAAGTCTTGATGAATGGTAATTAAGGTAATAAATTAAGAGGTAAAAGGGTGGAAGGGAGAGATGCAGATTATTGTAAAAGTTAATAGAAGATTTCTCATCTATGCAAACTTACCTTTTGGGATAATTCAACAACAAGGTGAAGTACTGCATTATTTTCTGAGGTCATCCTATCTTTCAAACGTCTCAAAGATAAGAATTATGTCAAAGAGATAAATTAATTATTATTATCACCATGGTCTAAAATATCAAAAATTAAAAGAAGGTAATAACCTGAGTAGATAACCATCAAGAAAATTAATTTTGTATCTTTAGCACATATACTCGACAACTCTACTGACCACCATGTTCTCAAAAAGATTCACAAAGTGAATCATGGACTTGTAAAGGAACTCTCATGGGAAAAAGTTGAAATAGCTTTGAGTTTGAATCCTCAGGGGAATTCCATCAAAAAAACAAGAAGTTAGAAAGTGAGTGATAGGGGAACATATAAATAGAGGGGGAAAAACTGATATTATCAAAAATCTCAGGAAGCAGAAAACTCAATTAAAGACCTTTGCTATATGCAAGCAGACCAATAATGAAGATATTAATAACAAGAGGAAATACAATATCCAGATCAGGTAAAAGAAGCTCTTTGTCTATGAATAGATATTATGAAATAAAAATATATAAATCACCTAAGGATTCAGAGGACCCTATGGATAATTGCTTTCTATGATATTTTGTATATCGACATTTTGAAGTGCTAAAAAGGGTTATATATGGTTGAAGTATTTATAGAATCATAGAATGACAGAGTTAAAGACAGCACAGAGTTCAAATTAAATGAGCTAACTCATACCTAAGAATCATCTCTACTATCTCTTCAACAAGTAGTCATGCATCCTTCTTTTAAAAACCTTCAGTGATGGAGAGCAATAAATGGCTGAGGCAGGTTATTCTACTTCTGTGCAATATATTTGTTAGAAAGTTTTTCTATTCTATTAAACCTTTCATTTGGTGTTCCTAATTCTGTCTTCTCGAGTCATGCACAAGTACAACCATTCTTGTACATAAGAGCCTTTTCAATGCTTGGCAACAAGTATCATGTTCTACACTAAATCTTTTCTTCTTCAAACTAATTGTTAATTCTTTTAAAATATATATTTATTCTATGAAAAATGAAATATTTCTTTTAACAGAGTAAACTAAAAGTAACTGACCTAGTGACCACATCTGACAGTAAAAGCAAGATTTCTACACCAATAGACCTTCATTTCCCAATGAATTAATCTCATTTCTTCATTTTTAGAATCAAAATTAGTTAGTTTATTTATCCAGAATCCAACTTAAGCGTTTAATATTAATTTACTCATTGTTTATACTGTTTTCTGTAGCTCTGTTTACTTTTATTTGCAAATTTTTTGTATCTTCTATTTCACTAAATTACTCCTTTTTTTCTATTGCATTAGATACATCACAACCATTTTAATCATTCTACAACCATTGGAGACTACTTTGCTTCCAGGAATTTTTCTTACCACATACAGCATTACTATAAAAATTTTGTAATATATGGGATCTTTCTGTATTTTAATTTTTTTAAAGGTACATGTCTAGCAGTAGATCGATTTTGAATGAAATCTTACTGACTTTGTGAATATCATTAGCTTTTCTATATGTTCTTTAACCATTTGATTAAATTTTAGGAAATTTCTGCCAATATGGATGATTTTGAAATTGACTAATCCCAGTTTGATCTCATCTTCTCAAAAAGACAGCAAAAATTCACAAAATAAAGTTTAAAAACCACCACAGAGTAGAAAAGAAATCCCATGAAGAAACCTTCAGAAAGAGGCAGAGAGAGAGAGAGAGAGCAAGAGAGAGAGAGAGAGAGAGAGAGAGAGAGAGAGAGAGAGAGAGAGAGAGATTTTGAAGGAATTACTAAGCAAAACAGAACTTTCCAGAAGAGAGCTAAGGAAAAATCTCCAGAAGAAATGAGCAATTCTGCAGTTGCAATAGCTAGAGTCCCTGAAAAGGTAATGAAATACCAAAAACATTTCCCAGATTAATAGAAACTGTTAATAAGGGATTCAATGAAGGTATATGATGAGAAAATAACATCCTTAAAGAGAAACTTGGGGAAAAAGTTATTGAATCAGAAATCTCTAGGGAGAATTTTGATGAAACATTGGAAAAAGAGAATGGCAAAAATAGATTAAAAAATTCAAAGAAACAATACATATTATAGCAAAGTCAAAAGCTGGCAAAATAGCAAAGTATTGTAAGATTGCTACAGAATCAGCCAATCTTGAAGATAAGACTCAGAAGACTAGGTGATAAGCAAGCAATTAGATACTGAAACAAAGCTCATATCTTTTCTTTAAAGACTACCTTGTACAAGAGTCATTCAAGAAACAAACAAACAAACAAAAAAACCAACCAGTAGTCTATATATTAAAAAAAAGAAACTGCAGAGAAAAAGAGAAGGAAGGGAGAGGAATGAAATGAGTATTTTTTGCTTAAAATCATTCAAATATAGAGATGTGGTGGAGGGAAGGATTTGTGAACACATTTTTTGCAAGTCCAGGAGAATGAAAGATAAAAACATTAATAAAAACAGAATAAAATGAATAGAGATTCAGGTTAGACTAGTTAGAAAAAAAAACAGTGTGTTTAAATCCAAGGTTAGAATTTGAGAGAAGATTTTCTTATACATAACAAACTACAACTTTAGAGGAACTGAATACAATGGCAAAAGTCACTGCAGCAATAACAATATGAAAAATGGGTAGGGAAGAAGGCAAAGCAAAATTATGTTTTTAGATTTAGACAAGTAGGATAGGTGACACTAAAAATTTGTGGGTAAAAATAATGACTTTTACTGTTATTTGACATGTATCATGTTAGAAATGCTAGCTATGATAAGACAAAAAAAGATAATCCAATTTAACTCTCCCCTTGTTTAATTATAAGAATAATTTCTTGTTAATTTCCTGGCCTGGGCCTGTTCAAGACTCTGTCTCCATCTCTTTATTTCTCTGTCTCTGTCTCTTTGTCTCCCTCTTTCTCTCCCTCCCTCCCTTTTTGTCTCTGTCTTTGTTTCTCTCTGTTTCTATGTCTTTCTTTCCATATCTCTCCCTCTCTCTGTCTCTCTTTGTCTCTCTGTCTCTCTGTCTCTGTCTCTGTCTTTCTCTCATACACACACACACACACACACACACACACACACACACACACACACACCCATAATCCACACCCAAAGTACTCATCCTTTTCCATCTACCTACAGGTCCAAATTTGGACAATAATAATTATATCTCTGCATAGTTATTCCTATTGTGGTGGGTAAAAAATGAAATGACTGAAGAAACAAAGGTTCAATCTTCCAAGCATCAATTTATTAAGCAACACACATTATTTGACTAGCAAAAAAAGATCAGACCTCCTCAGCTTAGTTCTAGACCTTGAACACAGGAGGAGATAGTTTTATACATTGAAAACAATTAATCAAACAATGCCAATTAATTAAATGGAAAAATAGAACATTAGGTAATTAATTTCAAATGGGATAAGGATTAGAGATTTTCCAGGTTGGGAAAGTGAGCAGGTGTGATTTCCTGAATTCAAAAAGAGATGTCCCACTCCCCCTTCCCTAAACTTTCTGTAAAAAAAAAAATTAAATAAACATAAAAATGATAGCTGGTTGATTAGTATGGCACAACTTTCAGAAAATACCTTTGGATTTCTTGAGATATCCAATTGCAAGAAAGCTTATTATATCAATATTTGGATATAACTGGTTTTCTGGTCAGCATAACCTAGATTTTTAAGTAAGGGTGTCTAAACAGAAAATACAGGTGTTCTAGTTTACCAGCCATGCAAGGCTAGGTTCAACTAATGCAATAAGGTTTCCTCCCAAATCTCACAATTGAAAAAAGTTTTTCTCACAAAACAGAAGTTGGACTATGCACATAATTGAATAAAAAGGGAACTGAATTAATTCAAAAATTGATAGATAAGATGGAGTCAGTATAGGAAGACTATACATGCTATAAAATACATTTGCATGCATATGTATGTGTGTATGTAAGTACATATGTATGATCATTTGAAAGTATATAGCTTATAAACTATTTTCAAATCTGGAATCAATTTGGACTGTAATAAAAACATACTACTTTTTCAAAATAAAAAGATGGAGTCAGTGTGATCCACTCAGATCCCACAATTAACTTTTTACTGTCCCATATTCCTTACATCTCTTACTATGTAAATTGTTAAGCCAAACTCTTTTGTGTGATCATTGATTTTATTCATAAAGCTTTGCAATGTATGAGGCTTTGGTGAAACCATGACAATATAAAAAAGTAACAACTAAAAAATTTAACGAGAAAAATAGATTATGTAAGTAATTCATAACCAGGAATAGGATAGAAGAAATCATGGATTTAAAAAAATAAACAATCTCAATTATATGAAATGAAAGGGCAATTTCCTAAATAAAATCCTGAATAAGAAAAAAGACACAGATCAGGAATTTTTTTTGCATAAATAACTGACAAAAGTCTGATTTAAAATCAGTTCAATTAATTTTAAAAAGATAGGAAATAATGACAGAAGGAAAGAATTGAAAGAAACTAATAAAAAATGAAGAAAGTTGATCCTGAAGACATAATTTCAATGATAAATCAACATGAAGAGACAATAAAATGCTTACCAGAAAAAAAGGATATGGTAGCTGCTTTTTTGTCTAAGAGAAAAGACAGTGTGAGTTTCTGTTAACTAACAGTCATTATTATGTACACACACACACACACACACACTTGTTTATGTTCAGATCTAAAATCTCTTCTTCCCTTAATTCCTTCCACTTCTCATTAAGAAGGCAAAGCAATATGATATCAATTTTACGGGTCAAACTATGAAAAATATTTCCATCTTAGCCATAGATTTTTTAAATTAATAGCTTTTTATTTTCAAAGATAATTTTCAACATTTACTCTTGCAAAACTTGTATTCCAAGTTTTTTTTTCCTCCTTTCTCTCCAACCCTTCCCCTAGACAGATAGTAATCCACTATAGGTTAATTCTTCTATACATATTTCCACACTTATACTGCACAAGAAAAATCAGATCAAAAAAGGAAAATTTCAGAAGGGAAAATAATTCAAGCAAAAAACAACAAAAAAGGTGAAGATACTAGGTTGTGATCCACACTTAGTCCCCACACTCCTCTTTCTGGAGATGCAGAAGGCTCTCTCCATCACAAGACTATTGGAATTGTTCTGAATCACCTTTTTATTGAAAAAAGCCCAATTCCATCAGAGCTGATCACATAATATTGTTGCTGTTATACAATGTTCTCTTCATTCTACTTATTTTTTAGCTTTGGTTTATGTAAGCCTCTCCAGGTCTTTCTGAAATCATCCTGCTGATCATTTCTTATAGAACAATAATATTCCATTACATTAATATACTATAAATTATTCAGTCATTCCCCAACTGATGGGCATCTACTCAGATTTCAATTCCTTTCCACTACAAAAAGGGCTTCCATGTTAGCCATATTACAATTTTTTTAAAAAGTTAAAAGGAAAAAAAATCCTTCAATTTTCACTCAGATTTCTCTCTGGAGATGAACAGCATTTTTTTCATCAAGAGTTCTTTGAAATTATTATAGATCATTGTATTGATGAGAGTAGCTCAGTTTTTTCACAGTTGATCACTCTTATAAAAATGCTATTAGTGCATGTAATGTTCTAAGTCTTTTCACTTCACTTTGCATCAGTTCTTAGAAGTTGTTTTTACTGAAAGTTTTCCTGAAACCATACCCTTTTATATTTCTTTCAATACAATATTTCATCACAATTATATACCACAACTTATTCAACCATCCTTCAATTGATGGGCAAACCCTTAATTTACAATTCTTTGGTACCACAAAGAGCTTGGTGTTGTAAAAGAAAATGCAAAAAGCTAATGAGGAGAAGAATTCTTAAAAACCAAATTTGGCCAATTGGGAAATGAGGAATAAAATCTCACTGAAAAAAAAATAATTCCTTAAAAAATAGAATTTAGCAAATGGAAGCTAATGACTTTATGAGAAATCAAGATATAATAAAGCAAAACTAAAAAATGAAAAAATAGGAAAATATCTCATTGGAAAAACAACTGACCTGGAAAGATCATTCGAAAGAGATAATTTAAACATCAGTAGCTCTTTTCAGTGATGTATAGATATGTATACATATATTGGATTTATCTATTTATTTATTTTTAACATATTTAAAATATATTAAACTAACCGCCATCTAGGGGAGGGAGTGGGGGAAAGAAGGGAAAAATTTAGAATAGAAAGTTTTGCAAAGGTCAATGTAGAAAAATTACTCATATGTTCTGTAAATAAAAAGCTTTTAAATATTTTTTAATCCAACATCTATTCCTATTTAAAACACTAGAGAGGGTAGTAATAAATGGATTTTTCCTTAAAATAGTCAGTATTTAAACATTAACTAGCATCATATGTAATGCTGATAAACTGGAACCATTCCCAATAAATCAGGAGTGAAACAAGATTGCCCATATCACCATTACTTTTCAATATTGTATTAGAAATGTTAGCTTTGGCAATAAGAGAAGAAAAAGATTAAAGGAATCAACTTTTAAGAGATTAAAGGTAATGAGGAAACCAAATTATCACACTGCAGATGATATGATGGCATACTAAGAGAATCCTAGAGGATCAACTAAAAAAACTATTAGAAATAATCCAAAATTTTAGCAAAGCTGCAGCAAAATAAATCTACATATATCATCAGCATTTTTATACATAACTAACAAAATCTAACAACAAGAGATACAAAAAGAAATTCCATTTAAAATAAATTGTGATATTATAAAATATTGGGAATCTATCTGCCAAGAATAATCAGGAATTATATAATCAAAATTACAGAACACTTTCCACACAAATAAAGTCAGACCTAATCAGTTGGAAAAATATCAAGTGCACTTGGATAGGTCGAGCAAATAAAATAATGACAATACAACCTAATCTATTTATTTAGTGTTATACCAATCAAACTCCCAAGAAAATATTTTACTGACCTAGAAAAAATAACAACAAAATTCATCTGGAAGAACAAAAGGTCAAGAATTTCAAGGGAATTAATGGGGAAAAAAGCACATGAAAGTGAGCTAGCTGTATCAGATTCAAAATTATATTATAAAACAGCAGTCATCAAAACCCTTTGGTACTGGCTAAGAAACAGAGTGGTTGATCAGTGGAATAGATTAGGTTCAGAGGACAAAATAGTCAATAACTATAGTGATTTAGTGTTTGACAAACCCAAAGACCCTACCTTTTGGGTTAGAACTCACTATTTGACAAAAATTGTTGGGAAAATTGGAAACTAGTATGGCAGAAACTGGGCATTGACCCACATCTAACACCATATACCAAGATAAGATCAAAAAGGATTCAGGATCCAGACATAAAGAATGATATTAAAAACAAATTATAAGCCAATAAGGTAGTTAACCTCTCAGATCTGTGGAGGAGGAAGAAATTTGTGATCAAAAAAGAACTAGAGATCATTATTGATTACAAAATAGATAATTTTGATTATATTAAATTTAACAGGTTTTGTACAAAAAAAGTAATGCAGACAAGATTAGAAGGGAAAAAATAAACTGGAAAAACATTTTACATTCAAATGTTCTGATAAAGGCTTCATTTCTAAAATATATAGAGAATTAACTCAAATCATAGAAATAATCAATAGTTCCATTCAAGAGAATGACAATAATGAGACAAAATACAAAAATCTATAGAACGCAGCAAAAGGAATTCTTAGAGGAACTTTTATACCTCTAAATAATTATATGAATAAAATAGAGAAAAAGGAGATCAGTGAATTGGGCATGCAACTAAAAAAGCTAGGAAAAGAACAATTCAAAAACACCCAATTAAATACCAACTTAGAAATTCTGAAAAATCAAAAGGAATTAAGAAAATTGAAAGTAAGAAAACTATTGGACTAATTAATAAAACTAAGAGTTGGTTTTATGGGAAAAATATATGAACTTTTTGTTAATTTAATTAGAAGGAAAAAAAAAACAAATAACCAGCATCTAAAATGAAAAGGGTGAATTTACCACAAATAAAAAGAAATTAATGGATTAATTAGGAGCTATTATGCCCAAATATATGCCAACAAATCTGACAATCTAACTGAAATGGTTGACTATTTATGAAAATGTAAATTGCCCAGAATAACAGAAGAGGAAATAAATTACTTAAATAACTCCATCTTAGAAAAAAGAAATTTAACAAGCCATCAGTAAACTCCTTAAGAAAACATCTTAAGGGCCAGATGGATTTACAAATGAATTCTACCAAATATTTAAAGAATAAATACTATTTCAAGAACCAATACTATGCAAACTATTTGAAATAATAGGCAAAGATGGAGTCCTGACAAATTCCTTGTATGACATAAATATGGTGCTGATACCTAACCAGGAAAAGCCAAAACAGAGAAAAAATTATAGACCAGTATTTCTAATAAATTTTGATGCAAAAAAAATTTAAATAAAATATTAACAAAATGATTACAACTTATCAGTAAGATAATACATTATAACCAAGTAAGATTTGTACCAGGAATGTAGGGCTAGTTCAATATAAGGAAAACTATTGGCATAATTGATCATATCCATAATAAAACTAACAGAAATCATATGATAACTTCAACAGACACAGAAAAGGCTTTTGACAAAATACAGCCTCCATTCTTATTAAAAACACTAGAGAGCATAGGAATAAATGGAGTTTTCCTTAAAATGATAAGCAGCACCTATCTAAAACCAATGGCAAGCATTATTTGTAATGGGGAAAAGCTGGATATTTTCCCAATAAGATCAAGGATGAAACAAGAATGCCCAGTATCACCACTACTGTTCAATATCATCCTAGAAATATTGGCTTTAGCGATATGAAAAAAGAAAGGAATTAAAAGAATTATAATAGGCAATAAGGAGATAACATTAACAGTTTTTGCAGATGATATGATGGCATATTTAGAGAATCATACAAAAAGCTACTTGAAACATTAAAAAATCTTAGCAAAGTTGCAGGATATAAAATAAAACCACGCAAATCATCAACATTTTTATATGTTATTAACAAAACTCATCAGCAAGAGATAGAGAAATTCCATTTAAAATGACTGTACACAAAATAAAATATTTGGGTGTCTACCTGTCTATTTAAAGACAAACTCAGTAAGTTATAAATACAATTTAAAACCATTTTTAACATAAATAAAGTCATATCTAAACAATTGAAAAAATATCAAGTTCTCATGGGTAAGGTGAGGTAATACATTAAAAATGGCAATTCCCCCTAAAGTAGTTAACCTGTTCAGTTGCCAAAAATTATCAAAAATCAAAAATCAAATTTTAGTCTCAAAAATGAAAAGGGAGAACTTTTCAACAATGAAGAAAAAGTTAGAGCAATAATTAGGAGTTACTTTGCCCAAATTTATGCCAATAAATTTGATAACCTAAGTGAAATGGAGGAATACCTACAAAAATATAGATTGCCCAGATTAATAGAAGAGGAAATAAATTACTTAAATAGTCCCATTTTAGAAAAAAGAAATAGAACAAGTCATTATTCAACTCCCTAAGAAAAAATCTCCAGGACCAGATAGATTTACATGTGAATTCTACCAAACTTTTAAAGAACAATTAATTCTAATACTATGTAAATTATTTATAAAAAATAGGGAAAGAAGGACACCTACCAAATTCCTTTTATAACACAGACATGATGCTGATACTTAAACTAAGTAGGATGAGAACAGAGAAATCAAATTATAGAACAATTTCCTTAATGAATATTGATGCAAAAATCCTAAACAAAATATTAGCAAAGAGATTACAGAAAGTCATCCCCAGGATAACATACCATGATCAAGTAGAATTTATACCAGGAATGCAGGGATGTTTCAATATTAAGAATACTATTAGTATAATTGACTATATCAATAACCAAATTAACAAAAGTCATATGATTATCTCAATGGATGCAGAAAAAGCATTTGGTAAAATCCAAGATGCATTTGTATTAAAAACACTAGAGAGTATAGGAATAAATAGACTTTTCCTTAAAATAATCAATAGTATCTATTTAAATCTATCAGCAAGCATCATATGTATTGAGGATAAATTGGAACCATTCCCAATAAGATCAGGGGTGAAACAAGGTTGCGCACTATCACCATTACTATTCAATATTATATTAGAAATGCAAACTTTGGTATTAAGAAAAGAAAAAAAATTAAAAGAATTAGAGTAGATCATGAGGAAACCAAATTATCACTTTTTGCAGATGATATGATAGTATACTAAGAGAATCCTAGAGAATAAAATAAAAAAAATATTAGAAATAATCCACAACTTTAGCAAAGTTGCAGAATACAAAATAAATTCACAGAAATCATCAGCATTTTTATACATCACTAACAAAATCCAACAGCAAGAGATACAAAGAGAAATTCCATTTAAAATAACTGTCAATAGTATAAAATATTTGGGAATCTATCTGCCAACAGAAAGTATGGAAATATATGAGCAAAACTAAGTCAGATCTAAACAATTGGAAAAATATCAAGTGCTCTTGGATAGGTGGAGCAAATATAATAAAGATGACAATACTACCAAAACTAATCCATTTATTTAGTGTTATAGCAATCAAACTTCCAAGAAATTATTTTACTGACCTAGAAAAAATAACAACAAAATTCATCTGGAAGGAAAAAAGGTCAAGAATTTCAAGGGAATTAATGGGAAAAAAAAAATAGCAAATGAAGGGGGCCTAGCTGTACTAGAGCTAAAACTATATAAAGTAGCAGTCATCAAAACTATTTGATACTGGCTAAGAAACAGAATAGTTGATCAGTGGAATATGTTAGGTTCACAGGACAAACAGTCAATGACTATAGTAAGCTAGTGTTTGACAAACCCAAATACGCAAAGACAAAAACTACCAGGAAAATTGGAAACTAGTATGGAAGAAACTAGGCATTGACCCACACCTAACACTGTATACCAAGATAAGGTCGAAATGGATTCATGATCTAGACATAAAGAATGATATTATGAACAAATTAGAATGTAAGATAGTTTATCTCTTGGATCTGTGGAGGAGGAAGAAATTTGTGTCCAAAGAAGAACTAGAGATCATTATTAATCACAAAATACATCATTTTGATTATATCAAGTTAAAAAAAAAATTGTACAAACAAAACTAATGCAGACAAGATTAGAAGGGAAATTAACTCAAATTTTTAATAATTCAAGCCATTCTTCAATTGATAATTGGTCAAAGGATATGAGCAGACAATTTTCAGATGAAGAAATTGAAACTATTTCTAGTCATAAGAAAAGGTGCTTCAAATCACTATTGATCAGAGAAATGCAAATTAAGACAACTCTGAGACACCACTACACACCTCTCTGATAGGCTAAGATGACAGAAAAAGAAAAAAAGAATGTTGGAGGGGACATGGGAAAACTGGGACACTGCTACATTGTTGGTGGAATTGTAAAGGGATCCAACCATTCTGGAGAACAATCTGGAACTATGCTGAAAGAGTTATCAAACTGTGCATACCCTTTGACCCAGCAGTGTTTTTACTGGGCCTATATCCTAAAGAGATCTTAAAGGAGGGAAAGGACTCCTCATGTGCAACAAGGTTTGTGGCAGCCCTTTTTGTAGTGGCAAGAAACTGGAATTTGAATGGATGCCCATCAGTCAGAGAATGGCTGAATAAATTATGGTATATTAATGTCATGGAATATTATTGCTCTGTAAGAAACAACCATCAAGATGATTTCAGAGAGGCCTGGAGTAACTTGCATGAACTGATGGTAAGTGAAATGAGCAGGACCAGAAGATCATTATACACAGCAACAAGACTATACGATGATCAATTCTGATGGACATGGTTCTCTTCAACAATGATGTGATTCAAACCAGTTCCTATTGTTCAGCGATGAAGAAATCTATATACATCCAGAAAGAGGCCTGTGGGAACTGAGTGTGGACCACAACATAGCATTCTAATGCTTTCTGTGGATGTTTGCTTGCATTTAGTTTTCCTTTTTAGGTTTTTTTTCTCTTTCTAGATCCAATTTTTCTTGTGCTGCAAGATAATTGAATAGATATGTATACATATATTGGATTTATCATATATTTTAACATATTTAACATGTGTTAGACTACCTGTCCTCTAGGGGAGGGAGTTGGGGGAAGGAGGGAAAAATTTGGAACACAAAGTTTTGGAAATGTCAATGTAGAAAAATTACTCATATGTTCTCTAAATAAAAAACTCTAATAAACAAACAAAATAAATAAAAGGCATATGCAAAGCAAAAAGAAGAAGAAGAAGAAGAAGAGGGAATCAATGAAAAAAGGCAATAGCCTAGAGAGTACCAGACCTAAGAATTTTATTATAAATCAGCAGTCATCAAAACCATATGATACTGATTAAGAAATAGATTGGTAGATCAGTAAAACAGGTTTGATACATATTATACAATAATCAATGACTGTATTAATCTAGTGTTTGTTAAACCCCAAAACTTCAGCTTCTGGGATAATAACATGTTATTTGAAAAAATTTGCTTAGAACACTGGAAAATAATGTATCAGAAACTCAACATAGAACTACATCTCACAGGATGTAAAAACAATAATGAGACAACATACCAAAATTTATGGGACACGGCTAAAGCAGTTATAAGGCGGTGATTTTATATCTCTTGATGCTTACTTGCATAAAACAGAGAAAGAGAAGATCAATGAACTGGGCTTACAATTAAAAAAGCTAGAAAAAGACGAAATTAAAAACTCTCAATTAAATACCAAATTGGAAATTCTGAAAATTAAAGGGGAGATCAATAAAATTGAAAATAAGACAACTATCAAATTAATGAATAAAACCAAAAGTTGGTTTTATGAAAAAACCAACAAAATAGATAAGCCTTTAGTTAATTTGATTAGAAAAAGGAAAGAGGAAAATCAAATTGTTAGTCTCAAAAATGAAAAGGGAGAACTTTCCTCCATTGAAGAGGAAATTAGAGTAATAATTAGGAGTTTCTTTGCCCAACTTTATGCCAATAAATTTAATAATGTAAATGAAATGGAGGAATATCTACAAAAATATAGATTGCCTAGGTTAAGAGAAGAGGAAATAAATTATTTAAATAGCCCCATTTTGGAAAAAGAAATAGAGCAAGCTATTAATCAACTTCCTAAGAAAAAATCTTCAGGGCCAGATGGATTTACATGTGAATTTTACCAAACATTCAAAGAACAATTAATCCCAATACTATATAAACTATTTGAAAAAATAGGGAAAGAAGGTGTACTACCAAATTCCTTCTATGACACTGATATGTTGCTGATAGCTAAACCAGGTAGGGAGAAAACTGAGAAAGAAAACTATAGACCCATTTCCCTAAAGAATATTCATGCAAAAATTTTAAATAAGATTTTAGCAACGAGATTACAGAATGTTATCCCCAGTTTAATACACCATGACCAAGTAGGATTTATGCCAGGAATGCAGGGCTGGTTCAATATTATGAAAACTATTAGAATAATCAATTATATTAATAACCAAACTAACAAAAATCATATGATTATCTCAATAGATGCAGAAAAAGCCTTTGATAAAATCCAACACCCATTCCTATTAAAAACACTGGAGAGTACAGGAATAAATGGGCTTTTCCTTAAAATGATTAGTAGTATCTACTTAAAACCTTCAGCAAGCATCATATGTAATTGAGTCAAACTAGAACCATTCCCAATAAGATCAGGAATGAAACAAGGCTGCCCACTGTCACCATTATTATTTAATATTGTCTTAGAAATGTTAAATTTGGTAATAAGAGATGAAAAAGAGATTAAAGGAATTAGAGGAGGTAATGAGGAAACCAAATTATCACTATTTGCAGATGACATGATGGTATATTTAGAGCACCCTAGAGACTCAACTAAAAAACTACTGGAAACAATTCACAACTTTAGCAAAGTGGCAGGATACAAAATAAATCCACATAAATCATCAGCATTTCTACATATTACCAATAAAGTTCAGCAGCAAGAGATACAAAAAGAAATCCCATTCAAAATAACTATTGATAATATAAAATATTTGGGAATTTATCTGCCAAGGGAAAGTCAGGAACTATATAAACTAAACTACAAAACACTTTCCACACAAATAAAATCAGACCTAGTCAAGTGGAAAAACTTAAAATGCTCATGGGTAAGCCGAGCAAATATAATAAAAATGAAAATACTACCCAAACTAATTTACTTATTTAGTGCCATACCAATCCAACTCCCAAGAAATTATCTTACAGATCTAGAAAAAATACTAGCAAAATTCATTTGGAAGAACAAAAGGTTAAGAGTTTCAAGAGAATTAATGAAAAAAAAGGCTGATGATGGTGGACTTGCTGTACCCGATCTAAAACTATATTACAACACAGCGGTCATCAAAACCATTTGGTACTGGCTAAGAAATGGAGTAGTCAATCAATGGAATAGGATAGAATCACAAGACAAACTAGGCCATAACTATAGCAATTTAGTCTTAATAAACCCAAAGACCCCAGCTTCTGGGATACGTACTCACTATTTGGCAAAAACTGCTGGGAAAATTGGAAACTAGTGTGGAAGAAATTAGGGCTTGACCCACATCTAACACCACATACCAAGATAAGATCTAAATGGGTTCATGATCTGGATATAAAGAGTGATACTATAAGTAAATTAGAGGAATGTAATATAGTTAACTCTCAGACCTATGGAGATGGAACAAATTTACGTCCAAAGAAGAACTGGAACTCTCAATTGAAAACCAGATAGATAACTTTGACTATATTAAGTTAAAAAGTTTTTGTACAAACAAAACCAATGCAGTCAAGATTAGGAGGGAAGCAATAAATTGGGAAATCATCTTTATATTTAAGGGTTCTGATGAATGTCTCATCTCTAAAATATATAGAGAATTGTCCCATATTTATAAGAATTCAAGCCATTCTCCAATCGATAAATGGTCAAAGGATATGAGCAGACAATTTTCAGAGGATGAAATTAAAACTATTTATAGTCAGTTGAAAAGGTTCTCCAAATCACTATTGATCAGAGAAATGCAAATCAAGACAACCCTAAGGTACCACTACACACCTTTCAGATTGGCTAAAATGACAGGACAAGATAATGATGAATGTTGAAGGGGATGTGGGAAGGCTGGGACACTGATGCATTGTTGGTGAAGCTGTGAACAGATCCAGCCATTCTGGAGAGCAATTTGGAGCTATGCTCAAAAAGTTATCAAACTGTGCATCCCCTTTGACCCAGCAGCATTTCTATGGAGCTTATATCCCAAAGAAATCATAAAGTAAGGAAAGGGCCCCACATGTGCAAGAATGTTTGTGGCAGCCCTTTTTGTAGTGGCTAGAAACTGGAAACTGAATAGATGCCCTTCA
>JAJPUD010021401.1:0-23115 GCA_023553655.1 Myrmecobius fasciatus | reverse complement strand
AAGGGATATGAACAGACAATTTTCAGATAAGGAAATTAAAACCATCTGTAGTCATATGAAAAGTTGCTCCAAATCACTATTGATCAGAGAAATGCAAATTAAGACAACTCTGAGATACCACTACACACCTGTCAGATTGGCTAAAATGACAGGAAAAGAAAACGACGAATGTTGGAGGGGATGTGGGAAAACTGGGACAGTGATACATTGTTGGTGGAACTGTGAACAGATCCAACCATTCTGGAGAGCAACTTGGAACTATGCCCAAAAAGTTCTCAAACTGTGCATACCCTTTGACCCAGCAGTGTTTCTACTGGGCCTATATCCCGAAGAGATCTTAGAGGAGGGAAATGGCCCCACATGTGCAAGAATGTTTGTGGCGGCCCTTTTTGTGGTGGCTAGAAACTGGATACTGAAGGGATGCCCATCAATTGGAGAGTGGCTGAATAAATTATGGTATATGAATGTTATGGAATATTATTGCTCTGTAAGAAACGACCAGCAGGACGATTTCAGAGAGGCCTGGAGAGACTTGCATGAACTGATGCTGAGTGAAACGAGCAGAACCAGGAGATCATCATACACAGCAACAACAGTATTACATGATGATCAATTCTGATGGACATGGCTCTCTGCAACAAAGAATTGTCTCAAACCAGTTCCAATTGTTCACTGAAGAAAACCATATACACCCAGAGAGAGGGAAATGAAATATGGACCACAACGTAACATTTTCATGATCTCTACTGACATTTGTTTGCATTGTGTTGCCTTTCTCTGATTCTTTTTTTTTTCTTGTAGATAGGATTTTTCTTGCATAACTTCTCAAGCATTTCAACATTATTAGCATGTAGTGGACTTCCTGCCTTCTAGGGGAGGGGAGGGGACTGGGGGTAAAATTTGTAATGGAAAGCTTTGTAAAGATCAATGTTGGGGAACTACCCATACATATGTTATACAAATAAAAAGCTTTAATAAAAAAAAAAAAAGAAAGAAAAAAGAAAAAAAACAGTTCAAAGAGTGAGGAACTGTCATTAGAATTACACAGGATCTGTCAGCTTCCACACTGAAGGATAGAAGGGCCTGTAATCAGATATTCCAAAAGGCAAAAGAGCTTGGATTACAGCCAAGAATAACCTATCCAGGTAGAATGAGAATCATCTTCCAGGGAAGAAGATGGTCATTTAATGATACAGGAGAATTTCAACTATTTCTAATGAAAAGACCAGATCTGAACAAAAAATTTGACCTCAAAACACAGAACTCTAGAGAAGCGTAAAAAGATACAAAGGAAAGAACTCTCCAGGACTATATCTCTACTAGGGGTATCCTTAAAGAATGGGGGTATAATTTGATTTTACTTTGATAATAATCAAAAAGAAATTAGAAGTGGAAGGTATATCATACTGTAAAATAAAAAGGGGGAGGGAAAAGGAGGTAAAATGAAGTAAAAATAAGGAGGTAAAATAAGGCAAAGTCTCATGAAGAGACATAGAAAATCTAATATAATTAAGGGAAAGAAGGGAGGGTGATGAGTATTGTGTAAATCTTACTCTCATTGGATTGGGCTCTAAAAGAGCATATCAGACACATTTGATTTCAGGGAAAAACTTGGCCCTCTGTATAGGGAAGTAGGAGGGAAAGGAGGAAAAGAAAGGGATAATTTAATAGAAGGATTAGGGGAAAGGTGTATAAAGGAAGGAGGGTTCTAAAGGGGGGAAGACTGTTAGAGGGAGGTGGTCATCAAAAATAAAATACTGGGGAGGGGGGAAGGGAGTAAGGGAAAAGGGAAGAGAAAAATATAACTTTGGGTAAATAAGATGGCAGGAAATATAGATATAGTCATTTTAACTGTGAATGTGAATGGGATGAACTCTCCCATAAAACGGAAACGGATAGAGGACTGGATTAAAAGCCAGAATCCTACAATATGTTGTTTACAAGAAACACATTTAAACATAGAGATACATACAGAGTGAAGGTAAAGGGCTGTAGCAGAATATTTTATGCTTCAAGTGAACAAAAAAAAACATGGTTAGCAATCCTTATCTCAGATAAAGTAAAAATAAAAATAGATCTAATTAAAAGAGATAAGGAAGGAAACTATATATTTTACTAAAGGGTACCATAGACAATGAAGCGGTATCAATACTAAACATATATGCACCAAGTGGTATTGCATCCAAATTCCTAGAGGAGAAACTAACAGAGATGCAAGGAGAAATAGACAGTACAACTATACTAGTGGGAGATCTCAACCTTGCTCTCTCAGAATTAGATAAATCAAACCACAAAATAAATAAGAAAGAAGGTAGGGAGATAAACAAAATGTTGGAAAAGTTAGGTATGGCAGATCTCTGGAGGAAATTGAATGGTGATAGAAGGGAGTATTCTTTTTTCTCAGGGGTTCATGGAACTTATAGAAAAATTGATCATGCGTTAGGGCATAAAAACCTCAAAATCAAATGTAGAAAAGCAGAAATAGTAAATATATCCTTTTCAGATCATGATGCAATAAAACTCACGTGTAATACAAGGCCAGCAGAAAATTGACCAAAAGTTAATTGGAAATTAAATAATCTAATCCTGAAGAATCAATGGGTGAAAGAGCAAATTATAGACACAATTGATAATTTCATCCAGGAGAATGACAATAATGAGACAACATACCAAAATTTGTGGGATACAGCCAAAGTGGGTATAAGGGGTAACTTTATATCTCTAGATGCTTATTTGCATAAAATAGAGAAAGAGAAGATCAATGAATTAGAGTTACAATTAAAAAAAAAACTAGAAAAAGAGCAAATTAAAAACCCTCAATCAAATACCAAATTGGAAATTCTGAAAATAAAAGGTGAGATTAATAAAATTGAAAATAAGAAAACTATTGAATTAATAAATAAAACTAAGAGTTGGTTTTATGAAAAAAACAACAAAATAGATAAGCTTTAGTTAATTTGATCAGAAAAAAGGAAAGAGGGAAATCAAATTGTTAGTCTCAAAAATGATAAGGGAGAACTTTCCTCCAATGAAGAGGAAATTAGAGTAATAATTAGGAGTTACTTTGCCCAACTTTATGCCAATAAATTTGATAATTTAAATGAAATGAAGGAATATCTACAAAAATATAGATTGCCCAGTTTAACAGAAGAGGATATAAATTATTTAAATAACCCCATTTTAGAAAAAGAAATAGAACAAGCTATTAATCAACTCCCTAAGAAAAAATCTCCAGGGCCAGATGGTTTTGCATGTGAATTCTACCAAACATTTAAAGAACAATTAATTTCAATACTATACAAACTATTTGAAAAAATAGGGACAGAAGGTATGGTGCTGATAGCTAAAAGAGGTAGGGTGAAAACAGAGAAAGAAAACTATAGACCCATTTCCCTAAAGAATATTGATGCAAAAAATTTAAATAAGATTTTAGCAATGAGATTACAGGAAGTTATCTCCAGGATAATACATCTTGACGAAGTAGGATTTATAGCAGGAATGCAGGGCTGGTTCAATATCCGAAAAACTTTCAGCATAATCAATTATAATAATAACCAAACTAACAAAAACCATATGATTATCTACATAGATGTAGAAAAAGCATTCGATAAAATCCAACACCCATTCCTATTAAAAACACTAGAGACTATACGAATAAATGGGCTCTTACTTAAAATGATTAGTAGCATCTACTTAAAACCATCAGCAAGCATCATATGTAATGGAGACAAACTAAAACCATTCCCCATAAGATCAGGAGTGAAACAAGGCTGCCCACTGTCACCATTACTATTTAATATTGTATTAGAAATGTTAGCTTTAGCAATAAGAGAAGAAAAAGAGATAAAAGGAATCAGAGTAGTTAATGAAGAAACCAAATTATCACTCTTTGTAGATGACATGATGGTATACTTAGAGAACCCTAGAAACTCAACTAAAAAAACTACTAGAAACAATTCACAACTTTAGCAAAGTTGCAGGATTCAAAATTAATCCACATAAATCATCAGTATTCTTATATATTACCAAGAAAGTTCAGCAGCAGGAGATACAAAAAGAAATTCCATTCCAAATAGCAGATGATAGGATAAAATATTTGGGAATCTATGTGCCAAGAAAATGTCAGAAACTATATGAACCAAACTACAAAACACTTTCCACACAAATAAAATCAGACCTAGTCAATTGGAAAAACATTAAGTGCTCATGGGTAGGCCAAGCAAATATAATAAAAATGACAATACTACCCAAATTAGTTTACTTATTTAGTGCCATACCAATCAAACTCCCAAGAAATTATTTTACAGATCTAGAAAAAATAGTAGCAAAGTTCATTTGGAAGAACAAAAGGTCAAGGATTTCAAGGGAATTAATGAAAAAAAAAGATAGAGGAAGGTGGTCTTGCTGTACCAGATATAAAACTGTATTATAAAGCAGCAGTCATCAGATCGATTTGGTACTAGCTAAGAAATAGAGCAGTCGATCAGTGGCATAGAATAGGATATCAGGACAAGCTAAATAATAACGTTAGCAATTTAGTGTTTGATAAATCAAAAGACCCCAGATTTTGGGATAAGTACTCACTATTTGGCAAAAACTGCTGGGATAATTGGAAACTAGTGTGGAAGAAATTAAGGCTAGACCCACACCTAACACCACACACCAAGATAAGATCTAAATCGGTTCATGGTCTAGATATAAAGAATGATGTTATAACCAAATTAGAGGAACATGGGATAGTTTACCTCTCAGACCTGTGGAGATGGAATAAATTTATGTCCAGGGAAGATCTAGAACTCTTAATTGAACACCAGATAGATAATTTTGATTATATTAAGTTAAAAAGTTTCTGTACAAACAAAACTAATGCAGACAAGATTAGGAGGGAAGCATCAAATTGGGAAATCATTTTTACATTTAAGGGTTCTGATAAACGTCTCATCTCTAAGATATATAAAGATATATAGAGATACATTTCTAAAAATTCAAGCCATTCTCCAATTGATAAATGGTCAAAGGATATGAACAGAAAATTTTCAGATGATGAAATTAAAACTATTTGTAATCATATGAAAAGGTGCTCCAAATCACTATTGAGCAGAGAAATGCAAATTAAGACAACTCTGAGGTACCATTATACACCTGTCAGATTGGCTAAAATGACAGGAAAAGATAATGATGAATGTTGGAGGGGATGTGGGAAGACTGAGACACTGATGCATTGTTGGTGGAGCTGTGAACAGATCCAACCATTCTGGAGAGCAATTTGGAACTGTGCTCAAAAAGTTATCAAACTGTGCATACCCTTTGACCCAGCAGTGTTTCTATTGGGCCTATATCCCAAAGAGATTTTAAAGGAGGGAAAGGGCCCCACATGTGCAAGAATGTTTGTGGCAGCTCTTTTTGTATTGGCTAGAAACTGGAAACTGAGTAGATGCCCATCAATTGGAGAGTGGCTGAATAAATTATGGTATATGAATGTTATGGAATATTATTGCTCTATAAGAAACGACCAAAAGGACGATTTCAGAGAGGCCTGGAGAGACTTGCATGAACTGATGCTGAGTGAGATGAGCAGAACCAGGAGATTGTTGTACACGGCAACAACAGTACTATATGAAGATCAGTTCTAATGGACATGACTCTCTTCAACAATGAAATGTTTCAAACCAATTACAATTGTTCAGTGAAAAAGGCCATATACACCCAGAGAGAGGGATGTGAAATGTGGACCACAACATAACATTTTCATGTTCTCTATTGATGTTTGCTTACATTGTATTTCCTTTATCGGATTATTCTCTCTTATAGATATGATTTCTCCTGAGCAAAAAAATGATGTGTGGTAATAACTATACATATATTCGATTTAAGTATTCTAATATAATTATCATGTAGTGGATATCCTGCTATTTAGGGGAGCTGTGGGAAGTAGGGGTGGAAATTTGTAACAGAAAGCTTTGTAAGGGTTAATGTTTAGGAATTACCCATACATATGTTTTGCAAATAAAAAGTATCAATTAAAAAAAAAAGGAAGGAAAGGGACCCACATGTACAAAAATGTTTGTGGCAGTATTTTTTGTAGTGGCAAGAAACTGGAAACTGAATGGGTGCCCATTAATTGGAGAATGGCTAAATAAATCATGGTATATGAATGTCATGGAATATTATTGTGTGTAAGAAAGCAGCAGCAGGATTATTTCAGTGAGCCCTGGAGCGACTTCCCTGAACTGATGCTGAGTGAAATGAGCAGAACCAGGAGATCATTGTACATGGCAGCAGTAAGAGTATATGATGATCATTTCTGAAGGACATGGTTCTCTTCAACAATGAGATGTTTCAAACCAGTTCCAATTGTTCAGTGATAAAGAAATCCATATACACCCAGGGAGAGACCTGTGGGATCTGAGTGGACCACAACATAGGATTTTTATTCTTTCTGTTGACATTTGCTTGCATTTTGTTTTCCTTCTCAGGTGTTTTTTTTTCCTTATAAAATGAATTTTTCTTGTACAGCAAGATAACTGTATAAATATGTATACATATATTGGATTTGTCATATGTTTTAACATAAGTAAAATGTATTCGACTAATTGCCATCTAAGGGAGGGGAAGGGAAGGAGAGAAAAAATTGGAACAGAAGGCTTTCTAAGGGTCAATGTTAAAAATTACTCATGTATATATTTTGCAAATATAAAGCTTTAATAAAAAAAAGAATAACACCACAAGTCATTAATATATTACGTTCAACCACATTAACTCTCAATTCGGTTATTCTAGCTTCAAAGAAACAAAAGATAAAAGAAGTCAATCCTCACTTCTTTCATTCCTGAAGAAAACTTGGGGCCATCGTTCTTTACAGCATTGCTTAAAATGGGGTTTAATAATGCTGACCACTCCACAAATTCATATAACCTGCCTATGTTTAATGCAAACATAAAAAGATGAAGTTTTCTTAGAAATGAAATGTTATTAGAAATAGAAGGGGGTAGATTAATCTATTCTTCTGAGTGATGCTTCTTCATCATTTGGGAGTGACCTTAGTTTCTGAAAGGCTCTTGCAAGAAAGTAAAAACTCTAACAGATACTTGACTATTAAATTGAAAAAAGCTTTGAGTTAGGACCCAACGGCTTCCTCTTCTCATACCTGAGGATAAATCTAGTTAAGTACATAGAGAGTCATTACTCAAAGGACAAAAGGTAGCTGCTTTTTGCAGGATTTTTTTTTGTTTCTGGTAACTGATGAAGTTCACTTTTCCATAAAGGTTAGAACAATGTATACCTTTTTCTATCTTATGTTTATTGAATTTTATTTTACTTCTACTTCATGATTTTACCACTTTTCTCCTCACTCTTTTAAAAGACAAGAAATACAATGCTCATTAAAACTATGAAGTCTTGGAAAACAAAATTTTATATTGGTCATACTTTTTAAAAAAGAAAAAAAATGTTTCAATTTCTACTCAGATTCCATCAATTCTTTTTTTCTGAAAATGATATTATTTTTCATTATAAATTATTTTGAATTGTGGTGGGTTATTTCATTGATCAGAATAACTTGTCTTTCAAAGTTGATTATTTTTACCATTTGTCTTTTGCTATGTAAATTGTCCTGCTTCTGCTTCCTTCACTTGGCATTACTTTATATAAACCTTTCCAGATTTTTTATAACATTCTCAATTTCTTATAGCACAATATCTATAACTTATTCAGCCATCCCCCAATTTATGGCCATCCCTTCAGTTTCCATTGCTTTGCTAGTACAAAAAGAACTTTAAATATTTTTCTTTAATCTTTTTGGAGTCTAGTCCTAGAATTTGTATTTCTGGGTCAAACAGTGTGCACAATTGGTTAGCTTTTGGGACATAATTGCAAAATATTTTTAGAAAGTTTGGACTAATTTAAATTTCCATCATTAGTGAATTTATTTTACTTCTGTTTCCTCACTTCCCTCCAGCAGTCATCATTTTCCTTTTCCGCCCTCTGTTACTCTCATATGTATGAAGTTATGATTCAGAATTTTTAAATTTTCATTTCTCTAATCAGATATTTTAAGTATTTTATATAACTAATGATAGCTTGGATTTTTCTTTCAATTGGCTATTTATATTCCTGGAACACATAGAATTTTGGAATGACTCAATTTTATAAATATGATTCAATTATATACATATTTAAGTATGAGACTTTTATCAGAGAATTTGCTGTAAAATATTTCCATTTCCTGGTTTTTCTCATAAGTTAAACTTCATTGTTTTAGTTTACTCAAAAACTATTATTGTGTATTCATCATTATTTTACCTCCCATGAATCTCTCTAACTTTAGTTTGGTCATGCACTCTCCATTTATTAATAGATGACAGTAAATAAGTCCCATGTTCCACACATTTGGTTATTCTATAATTCAATTTGTCTAAAGTATGTACACATTTTTAATTTATCTTGAATATGATGAGATGTAAATTTATGTCTACTTTCTGCCAGACTGTTTTTAAGTTCTATCAGCAGTTTTTGTCAAATAGTGAGTTTTTGGACTATTAGCTTTTATCTCTGGATTTATCAAATACTAGTCTACGTGACTAATTTCTTTATATACTGAAGCTAACCTGTTCTGTTGATCAATCACTATTTCTTATCCAGTAACAATTTTTTTTTTGATGTTTATTGCTTTGTGGTTTGAGATCTGGCACTGCTATGTTCTCTTCCTTTTATTTTTATTGATTCATTTGATATTATTGAAATTTTGGTACTCCTGATGAATTTTGTTTTGTCTATGTTTAGATATTAATTCCTTTATAGTTTGATTAATATGGCATGGAATGAATAAATTAATTTAGATAATATTCCTTTTATATCACTTACCCATAAACAATCCCATATCCTTTAGTTTTGCCTTTATTTCCATATAGTTCCTGCTTGTGTATCTGTAATCTCCCAAGATTTTCTATGGTTTATAATTATTTTAAATTCAGTTTTTTTTTCTTTTTATCGGTTTTGTTGTTATTATATAGAAATGCAATTGATTTGATTAGGTTTATTAATATACTACAATATTCAAAAAGTTGTAAATTATTCTGAAAAGCTGTTTTTTGTAGCTGATATTATTGTGGATTTTCTGGGGATCTCTACATAAACAATCATATCATCTACAAAAAAGAGATAGTATTGTTTTATTATTGGTGATGCTTATTCCTTTTTATTGTTCTTGTCTTATTGCCATAATTGACATTTTAAAGGTGATAATAGGCTTCCTGGCTTCACTAAGATCTTTTTGGAAAAGCATGTAGCTTATCCTCCTTAGAGATACTGCTTGCTTTTGGTTTTAGACAGATTGTTTTTTATCATTTTAAGAAGAGTTCATTTATACTTACGTTTCTTTTTTTGTATCTATTGAATTAATCAGATGATTTTTATTAGTTTTGTTATTGATGTACCAAATTGTGTTTAGAGTTTTCTATTAGAGAACCAGCTCAACTTTACTGATATAACTTTAACCTGGTCATAATGTATGATATTTGTGGTTTGTTATTATATCATTGTTAGTATTTTATTTAAAATTATAGCATGAGTATTCATTAATTCAATTAAGTTTTTCTATATAGTTTTCTTTCTGTTTTGGTTCTTACTGATTTAAGTGTCAGGACCATATTCATGACATTAAATGAATTTGATAGGATTCTTATCTAATAAAATATTTTACATAATATTAAAATAAATTGTTATTAAAATGTATGAAAGAATTCACTTGTAAATCCATTGGGCCATTTTTCATTGCATATTTTTTTTATAACTTCTTTAATTTTTTTCTGTTAGGTTGATTGAATTATCCTATTTCTTTTATTGTTAAATTGGGTCATTTTTATTTCTGTAAGTGTCCATCCATTTCAACTTTAAATTCATTTTCACTGGCTTTGTATTTATACTTTTGATACTAGTAAGTATTTTCTTTTTAAATTCAAAGTAATCAATCATTCATATATTTAAATGCCTCATTTTATTTATTATATTTTATATTATTTTAAATATTTTCAATTATATTGCTTTGTCATTTGGTTTTGAAATATTTTTTTTATATTTTATTGGGGAATGAGGGTTACTTGTTGTTTTTCTGGGTTTTGAGTTGCATCCCCAATTTGTGAATCTGCTCTTTCTCTCTTTATTGAGGTAAACAGTTTAAAATTATAATTTTCCACTAATTAGTATTTTGCCAGTATTTCACATATTTTGTTTTGTCTCATTTTTGTCAGTATCTTTAATGAAATTGTATTTATTATTTGACATACTCACTCATTAGCAGCTAATAATAGTTTATTTATTTTCTAATCAAATTTTTATCTGTACTTTAAAGGGCCTTTGTTAAATTTAATGTAAGGTGTCTGCTTTTCTCTATATTTGTGAGATTTTCATGCCCAAGCAGAGATAATTTTATATAAATGTGATTCTTAGTTATGAAAGTTATCTTCCTTTTCTTCCAACTTAATATTCTCCAGAGACCTATTATATCTAAATTTTCTATAATTGTAATTATCTTCTTAATTTCTTTTTTGTTGATTTTATAATCATTAGATGTTATCCAGTTTGAAATTGCCTATCATAGGTATTTTCAAGTCATTATCTTCAGCATTTTTCTCTTTAGTTTCCCTGTCATCATTGTATGCTATTATGGTCATTTTCTTTTATTATTATTATTATTAATATTATTATTATTATTATTTTATTACATGATATTATATATTAGCTCATTTTTCCAAGCTGTGTCTTTACTTGAGACCTTATGTTACGATTGAGTTCTGATCACTAATAAGGGAATGTCTGGACTCTATTTCTTTCTTTTATGAGCGTTTGTTGCTTTCCTAGTTTGTTCTAGATGGCACCATTCTTAAGTCTTACTTTGCCATCTTGAATATGCTCCCTTTAGAGTATTGTATGTCTTTCTTTAATATGGGGAACTCTAAAAAAAACTGCAAGGATTTTTGTTTTCCCTCCCTTTATAAACTTTATGTTGTCTCTAGGCTTTACAAATAATAATTTTAGAGATTTATACAATAATTCTACCACAAGTTTTTTTTTTTTTAAGTTGAACAGTTCTCATTTCTAATCACATGAAAAAAAGTTCTAAATCATTATTACTCAGAGAAATGCAAATTAAGACAACTCTTAGATACCACTACACACCTCTCATATTATTTAAGATGACAGGAAAAGTTAATAATGAATGTTGGAGGGGAAGTTGGAAAATTGGTATACTAATACATTGTTGGTGGAGTTGTGCAATGATCCAAACATTCTGGTTGACCTATGGAACTGTGTCCAAAGAGCTATCAAAGTGTGCATACCCTTTGATCCAGCAGTTTTTCTACTAGGCCTATATTTCAAAAAGATCCTAATGGAAGGAAAAGGACCCACATGTGCAAAAGTGTTTATAACAACCTTCTTTAAATGGCAAAGAATTGGAAACTGAATAGATATCCAGTTGGAAAATGACTGTATAAGTTATGGTATATGATTACTATGGAATATTATTGTTCTATAAGAAACAATCTGAAGAATCATTTCAGAAAGGCCTGGAAAGACTAATATGAACTGATGCTAAGTGAAGTGTGTGGAACCAAGAGAACTTTGTACACAACAACAAGAAGATAATGTAATGATCAATTTTGATGGATGAGGCTCTTTTAAACAGTGAGGTTATTTAGACCAGTTCCAAAGGTCTAAATTCCAAAGAGAGAGCCATCTCCACCTAGAGAGATAACTGTGGGGACTGAGTGTGGATCACAACATAGTATTTTCACTTTTTTGTTGTTTGCTTGCATTTTTTCTTTCTCACTTTTTTTCCCTTTTTGATCTGATTTTTCTTGTGCAGCATGTTATTGTAGAGATATTAATTGAAGAATTGCACATTTTTAACATATATTGGATTACTTGTCCTCTAGGGATGGGATGGGAGAAAGGAAGGGAGAAAAATTTTGGAACACAAGATTTTTCAATGGTGAATGTTGAAAACTCTCTTTGCACATGTTTTGAAAATAAAAAGCTTTAAAATAAATTGAAGGGTTGTACTGCTATGAATATTTTGAGAATTATTGGTTTAATGGAAGCATGATTTATATTAAATGAAAATATAGTATGCAGATGGAAACATATGTTTTTGCAGTAACCTGTGATCTGAGAAGCCATTATGTGTTTATCATCCCAAGAAAAATATTTCAATTTATTTTGTAATTTTCTGTGCTTTTTTAATCTGCTTTCCACTAGAAAATAAACTATTTGAGGGCAATGACAATGTCTTATTCAAGATTTAGTCTCACTCATCACAAAGCGTCATACAGTTTTCCCAGATCCCCTCCAACATTCATCATTATCTTTTCCTGTCATCTTAGCCAATCTGACTGGTGTGTAGTGGTATCTCAGAGTTGTCTTAATTTGCATTTCTCTGATCAATATTGTTTTGAAACACCTTTTCATATGACTAGAAAAAAATTTAATTTCATTATCTGAAAATTGTCTGTTCATATGCTTTGACCATTTATTTATTGGAGAGTGGCTTGAATTCTTATAAATATGAGACAATTCTCTATATATTTTAGAGATGAGACCTTTATCAGAACCCTTCAATGTAAAGATGATTTCCCAATTTATAGCTTCCCTCCTAATCTTGTCTGCATTAATTTTGTTTGTACAAAAACTTTTTAACTTAATATAATCAAAATTATCTATCTGGTGTTCAATGAAAAGTTCCAATTCTTCTTTGGACACAAATTCCTTCCTTCTCCACAGGTCTGAGAGGTAAACTATCCTATGTTCCTCTAATTTACTTATAATATCACTTTATATCTAAATCATGAACCCATTTAGATCTTATCTTGGTATGTGGTTTTAGGTGTCGGTTGAGCTCTAATTTCTTCCATACAAATTTTCAATTTTCCTAGCAGTTTTTGTGGAATAGTGAGCATTTATCCCAAAAGCTGGTGTCCTTGGGTTTATCAAACACTAGACTGCTATAGTTATCGCCTGGTTTTTCCTGTGATCCAATCCTATTTCACTGATTGACTGCTCCATTTCTTATCCAGTATTAAATGGTTTTGATGACCGCTGATTTATAATATAAATTTAGATCTGGCACAGCAAGGCCTCCCTCATCAGTCTTTTTTTAATTAATTTCCTTTAGATTCTTGACCTTTTGTTCTTCCAAATGAACTTTGCTACTATTTTTTTTCCTACATCTGTAAAATAATTTCTTGGGAGTTTGATAAGTATGGCACTAAATAAGTAAATCAGTTTGGGTAGTACTGTTATTTTTATTATATTCACTCGGCCTACCATGAGCACTTGATGTTTTTCCAACTGATTAGATCTGACTTTATTTGTGTGGAAAGTTTTTTGTAGTTTAATTCGTATAGTTAATGACTGTCCATTGTCAGATAGATTACCAAATATTTCATACTATCAACAGTTATTTTGAATGGAATTTCTTTTTATATTTCTTGCTGCTGAACTTTGTTGGTAACATGTAGAAATGCTGATGATATGTGTGAATTTATTTTGTATCCTGCAACTTTCTGAAAGTTGTGAATTATTATTAGCTGTTTTTCAGTTGAGTCTCTAGAGTTCTCTCAGTATACCATCTTGTCATCTGCAAAGAATGATAATTTCGTTTTCTCATTACGTACTCTAATTCATTTAATCTCTTTCTCTACTATTACTGCCAAAGCTAAGATTTCTAATACAATATTAAATAGTAATGGTGACAGTAGGCACTCCCGATCTTATTGGGAATGGGTCTAGTTTCTCCCCATCACACATGATGTTTGCTGATGGTAAATAGATGCTATTGATCATTTTAAGGAAAAGCCCATTTATTCCTATACTCTCTAGTAATTTTAACAGCAATGGATGTTGGATTTTATCATATGCTTTTTCTGTACTTATTGAGATAATCATATGATTTTTGCTAGTTTGGATATTAATATAATTGATTATGCTGATAGTTTTCCTAATATTGAACCAGCCCTGCATTCCTGGTATAAATCCTACTTTGTCACAGTGTTTGGTCCTGGGGATGATTTTCTGTAATCTCTTTGCTAATATTTTATTTAAGATTTTTTCATCAATATTCTTTAGGGTGATTGGTCTATAGTTTTCTTTCTCTCTTTTCACCCTACCTGATTTAGCTATCAGCACCATATCACTATCATAGAAGGAATTTGGTAGTATGCCTTCTGTCCCTATTTTTTCAAATAGTTTATATCGTATTGGAATTAATTATACTTTGAATGTTTGGTAGAATTCACATGTCAATCCATATGGCCCTGGAGATTTTTTCTTAGGGAGTTGATTAATAGCTTGTTCTATTTCTTTTTTCTAAAATGGGGCTATTTAAATAATTTGTTTCCTCTTCTGTTAACCTGGGCAATCTATATTTCTGTAGATATTCCTCCATTCCATTTAGATTATCAAATTTGTTGGCATAAATTTGGGCAAATTAACTCCTAATTATTGCTCTAATTTCCTCTTCCCTTGTGGAAAGTTCACTCTTTCATTGAGATTAACAATTTGATTTTCCTCTTACATTTTTCTAATCAAATTAACTAGAAGCTTATCTATTTTGTTGTTTTTTTTCATAAAACCAACTCTTAGTTTTATTTATTAATTCAATAGTTTTCTTATTTTCAATTTTATTGCTCTCCCTTTTTTTCAGAATTCCCAATTTGGTATTTAATTGAGGGTTTTTGATTTGTTCTTTTTCTAGTGGTTTTTTTTTTTTATATTAAGCCCAATTCATTGATCTTCTCTTTCTCTGTTTCATGCAAGTAAGCATCTAGGGATATAAAATTACCCCTTATAACTGCTTTGTCTGTATCCCACAAATTTTGGTATGTTGTCTCATTATTGTCATTCTCCTGGATGAAATTATTGATTGTATATATATAATTTGCTCTTTCACACATTCATTCTTAAGATTAGATTATTAATTTCCAATTAACTTTTGGTCTATTTTATCCTGGCTTTATATTGCATGTGACTTTTATTGCACCATGATCTGAAAAAAAGATGCATTTTCTATGTTTGTCTTTCTGCATTTGATTTTGAGATTTTATGCCCTAATACATGGTCAATTGTTGTATAAGTTCCATGAACACAAATAAAAAAGTAAACTCCCTTCTGTCTCTATTCAATTTTTTTCAAAGATTTATCCTACCAAAATTTTATAACATTTTGTTTACTTCCCTAACTTCTTTCTTATTTATTTTGTGATTTGATTATCTAATTCAGAGACAACAATGTTGAGATCCCCACTAGTGTAGTTTTGCTGTCTATTTCTTTTTACATCTCTCTTAATTTCTCCTCTAAGAATGTGAATGCTATGCCACTTGATGCATATATGTTTAGGATTGAAATTGCTTCATTATTTATAGTAAGCTTTAGTAAAATATAGTTTTCTTCCTTATGTCTTTTAAGTAGATCTATCTTTGTTTTTACTTGATCTGAGATCAGGATTGCTACCCCTGCTTTATTTTGTTCACCTGAAGCATAATAGATTCTGCTCTACCCTTTTACCTTCACTCTGTATGTATCTCTATGCTTTAGATGTGTTTCTTGTAAACAACATATTGTTGGATTCTGGATTTTAATTCAGTTTGCAATCTGCTTCTACTGTATGGGAGAGTTCATCCCATTCACATTAACAGTTAAAATAACTAATTCTGTATTTCCTGCCATCTTATTTACCCAAAGTTATGTTTTCCTTTTTCCTTTCCCCTTTCTCCATTCCCCACCAGTATTTTGCTTTTGATTACCAGTTTCATCAAACAATGCTCCCCTCTTTAGAGGTCTTCTGCCTTTTAACACCTTTCCCCTAATTCTTCCATTTTCTCTTCTATTAGTCTATGACCTTTCTTTTCCTCCTTTCTCTCCCACTTTCCTATATGTAGGGACAAGTTCTCTGTGAAATCAAATGTGTCTGATATATTCTTTTAGAGCCCAATCTGATGAGAGTAAGATTCACACAATGCTCATCCCTCTCCCTTTTTTCCCTCAATTATATTAGGTTTTCTTTGACTCTTCATGAGATTTTAGCTTCTTTTTACCTCCTTTTTTTTAAACATTATTTACCTCCTTTTCCCTCTTTTTCCCAGTATGATAGCCCTTCCACCTCTAGTTTCTTTTTCATATTATCAAAGTAAAATCAAATTATACTCTTGTTCTCTAAGTATATCCAAAGTAGAAATATAGTTCTCAAGAGTTCTTTCCTTTTTTATGTTTTTATGTTTCTCTTGAGTTCTGTGTTTGGAGGTCAAATTTTTTGTTCAGATGTGGTCTTTTCATTAGAAATAGGTGAAATTCACCTATATCATTAAATGTCCATCTTCTTCCCTGGAAGATAATGGTCATTCTAGCTGGATAGATTATTCTTGGCTGTAATCCAAATTCTTTTGCCTTTTGGAATATCTGGTCCCAGGCCCTTTGATCCTTCAATGTGGAGGCTGACAGATCTTTTGTGATTCTAATTACAGTTCCTAGGTATTTGAATTGTTTCTTTCTAGCTGCTAACAATATCTTTTCCGTGGTGTGATAGTCCTTGAAATTTAGCCACAATATTCCTTGTGGATTTAATTTTTGGGGTTTCTTTCAGGAGGTGATCGGTGAATTCTGTTGATGGTGATTTTGCCTTCTGACTCTAAAACCTCAGGGCAGTTTTCTTTCATAATCTCCGGGAAGATAGTGTTTAGGTTCTTTTTTTTCGTCATGGCTTTTAGGAAGTCAAATAATCCTCAGATCGTCTCTCCTAGATTTATTTTCCAGGTCAGTTGTTTTCCTAGGAGATATTTCATATTTTCTTGCATTTTTTTCATTTTTTTTCTTTGATTTTTGAAGTCTTATTGAGTCATTCACTACCATTTGTACCATTCTAATTTTTAATGTATTATTTTATTCAGTTATCTTTTTAGCTCCTTTTGTAACTGGCCAATTGAATTTTTGTTCATTGCAGACTTTTTCCAATTCACCAATTTTGTTTTTCAGTGAATTGGTGTCTTTATCATTTCACATTTGTAGGGCATTATATCCTTCTTGCACTGATCTCAAATAATTTCCCCATTTTTCATCTAAATCTCTTTTGGGATTCTTTTGAAGTCTTCCAGGAAAGCCTTGTGAAATGCGGACCAGCTGATGTCTCCCTTTGTGGCTTCCTCTGGAGTTGCTTTAACTTTAGGAACCTCAGAATCTGGCGTCTGCCCTTCTTTCTGTCCATAAAAGTTGTCTATGTTGAGAGTTCTTTTCTTTTTCTTACTCATTTTTTAAAGCTTGAGGTCTGTTTAAAGGAGAGAAATGGGGTCTGTGGTAATTTGCCCTGTGGCAGTTCAGCTGATTGAATTCCAGTGCTGTCTTGTCCAGGCTACTTCCATGTTGTCAATGGTTTTCAATGTACCTTTTACAAAAGGCAGATCTGACAAAGCATCAGCACGCAATCAGGGCATAGTGACCTGAGAGTCTTGCAGGGACTTCCCAGGTACTTAGAAATTGCCATGCTGAGTCCCCCTCTTCTTCCTGTCCTCTCCCAAAGCTCTGCTGGAGTTAGGCAGACTGTCTGACTCCCTGCCAGACTGAAACAGACCTGCTCTGGATCTTTTGCAAGGTAACTTCTGCTAGGAATGTGTTGTACTCCAAATATTTGTGGGTTCTTTGACTTAAAAATCAGTTTAGAAGCTTAATCTGCTGTTGGTTTAAGAGAAGGTCAGAGGAGGACACAGAGTGACGTGTCTTCACTCTGCCATCTTGGCTCTGTCCCCCAAGCTTTTTTATTTTCAAAACCTATGAATAGATAGTTTTCAACATTCATCCTTGCAAAAGCTTGTGTTCTAAATTCTTTTTCTCCCTCCCTTTCCCCACCCTCTCCACTAGATAGCAAGTAATCCAATATATGTTAAATGTGAAATTTTTCTATAAATATTTCCCAACTATCATCCCTGCAAAATAAAAATCAAATCAAAAAGGGAAAAATGAGAAAGGAAATAAAATGTAAGCAAATAACAACAAAAAAGTCAAAATACACCCACAGTACTCTCTCTTTATGCAGATGGCTCTTTCCATCACAAGACCATTGAAACTAGCTATAGATAGTTTCCAACATACATTTTTGTAAGATTTTGAGTTTGATTTTTTTTCTCTTCCTCTTTGCTCCTCCCTCTCAAAGACAACAAGCAATCAGATATAGGTTATAACTAAATAATCATGTTAGACATACTTCCACATTAGTCATGTTATTAAAAAAAAAAGAATGAGAACAAAAGGAGAAAACCACAAAAAAAGTGAAAATAGTGTGCTTTCATCTGCATTCAGACTCCATAGTTCTTTCTGTGGATGTAGACAGCATTTTTTAATATGTCTTGAAATCTTCTTGGATCATTGTATTGCTGATAACTAAGTCTATAATAGTTCATCATTGCACAATGTTGCTGTTACTGTGTACAATGTTCTGTTTCTGTTCACTTTACTCACCTTTAGTTTATGTAAGTATTTTGACTTAATTTTAATGTTTCTAGGTCTATCATAAAATCATTAACTTCTATTTCATTCTAATTTCAAACAGGTTGTTGCTTGAGCAAGGTTTGTGAAGCTTGTACAAAATTATTGATTCTCTTTCTAATTCTTTCTTCCAAAGCTTTCAGCAACAACCGAATATTGTTCCAGGGTAATAAAATCTCCAGGTTACTATGAACTTCCAGAATGAGATGACTGCTATTGCACAATATAAAAATATGTCCAAAGAGTCATGAGCAAAGTGTGGCGAGTGAATAAGTGGCAAAATCAGGAAAAGCAGTTGAGCTGAGTAAAGATATAGAAAGCCATTCATGTGGAACAACTAAAAGAACACTTTGACAGGATTGTAGAGTGCTATGTGGATATGAGGAGAGATACAAAGATCATTAAAATCCATTCCTTTTCTTAATGGAGGGATCAACACATTATGGAAATACCATATGTAAACAAATAAATATAGGATGATAAATGTAGAAGAGATGTAAACAAAGAGCTATTTAAGAACAAGCAAAATACAAAAAGCTTCCTATTTAATTTAATTTTCATTCTTACAGTTGAGGAATGGAATACAAGTATTATTCTTAATTTTCATGTGTGAAATTTAAATTCAGAGAAAGCAAGTAACTTGCCAGTATATAGCAGAGAGGAAACAACCACAGGTTTTATGATCCTAACTACAGTTCTCTCTCCCCTCTTTCCTTTCCTTTCCTTAAAAGGAACTGTTGATTGGAATTACTAAAAAAAGACTTTAGTGTGAATTTGTGCAACAAAACTATCATGATTTCAGACTTCTCTAATTGGAAATTTATCATAATTTTTATGGTACCTAGGTGACATTGTGATGAGAGTATCATTCCTGGAATCAGAAATATAGGACTTTGTATCTTACCTATGACCTATACCAGCTATGTGGATCTGGATAGGTCATTCAATCATGTTTGCCTGAGTTTCTTCATCTGTAAAATGAATTGGAGAAAAAATAAGAAGCTGCTCCAGGATCTTTTCCAAGAACACTCAAAATGGCTTGATAAAGTGTCTCACACAACTGAAACAATTCAACAACAATAACACACAACAACAAAAACATTATCCTTATACAACAAATATGAATTTGGTGAGTTTACTATATGCTTAGCAAATATTTTGTTTTTCAGTGATTAATGTTATAATAATTCCTTACTTCTAAGGGCAATATTTTTTTTTCTGATCATGCAAGGTAAACAAAATTATGGGAGCATGCTTCAAATATTTGAGAGCAAATTATTTTCAAGCAACCTGAAAGCATTTTAGAAGGACCCATTTGCATGCAAATACTTAATCTGGTATTTACCATAATAATTGCAAATCATTATTCTCTATTTATTAAAGCCAATCCCAATGGACCTCTAACAATCAGCTTTAGGATAGTTCAATTCAAGTTATTATATATATTGAAAAGTGATAGTGCCTCATTATTTATATATTTTTTTATATTCCAGACTTTTCAACATTTTGGATCCCCCCTTCTTAATGCTTCTAGTGATATGAAAGCGATAAGGATAGCTAAAGTCTCTATCTTATATGGATATGGCTAAAGTTTCTAAAATGCTAACAGAACAAAAAGAGCATATTCTGATAATCTTGCAATGTGGGGTTCCCAGAAATTTGGAACAAAGAAAAAAATTAGGTAGAAACTCTTTCAAGATTATTAGATGATATAATCCTTAGTGCCCTGGACCTGAAATCAAGAAGATCCAATTTCAAATCCAGCCTCAGACATTGATTAACTGTGTGACTCTGGACAGGTCACTTAACCTCTGAAAATCAGTTTCCTCAGTTGTAAAATGGTGATAATAATAGCACATATCTCACAGGTTTGTTGTGAGGCAGTTCTTAGCACAATATTGTCATATAGTAAATGTTTTTTTTTTTTTTTTTTAGGGATCATTTACTTTTATTTGTTCTCTAAAACATTAAACAAATTAATTTCTCCATCCCTCCCCCACATACAAATGAATTGTCACCTTTAACCCATCAGCTGAGAATGCAATTTTTAGCAGTTTTCTTTTTGAGTTGTAGCTTTACCAGACAGACCACACTTGTTATCCCCTTTAACCTTTTCCCCAGGTCTCTCCTTCAATTCTTTTCATCATTAGTTTCTCTCTTTTTTTCTGAACTCTCACCAATTTCCATTTCAACAATGAAATATTCATTGAGTTTCCTGTGCCCTTTTTGTTTTTTTTTTTATTATTAAAGCTTTTTATTTGTATAACATATGTATGGGTAGTTCCTGTAAATGCCTTAATAAATAGTTGTTCCCTTCCATTCTTCCTCACCTTATATATTAATTGTTATTTTTAATAAATACACAATTATTTGTATAGTTTGGCTGTCTATTTCTTCTTGCATCTCTCTTAATTTCTCCTGTAGGAATTTGGATGTTATACCACTTGATGAATATATATTTAGTATTGATATTGCTACATTTAATAAAATATAGTTTCCTTCCTTATCTCTTTTGATTGGATCTATCTTTGCTTTTACTTGATATGATATCAGGATTGCTACTCCCGCTTTTCCTTAAAATGATTAGTGGCATCTACTTAAAACCATCAGCAAGCATTGTATGTAATGGAGACAAACTAAAACCATTCCCCATAAGATCAGGAGTGAAACAAGGCTGCCCACTGTCACCATTACTATTTAATATTGTATTGGAAATGTTAGCTTTAGCAATAAGAGAAGAAAAAGAGATAAAAGGAATCAGAGTAGGTAATGAAGAAACCAAATTATCACTCTTTGTAGATGACATGATGGTATACTTAGAGAACCCTAGAGACTCAACTAAAAAAACTACTAGAAACAATGCACAACTTTAGCAAAGCGGCAAAATTCAAAATTAATCCACATAAATCATAACCAATTTTCAATATTATCAACAAAGTTCAGCAGCAAAAGATACAAAAAGAAATTCCATTCCAAAAAAAGGATGACAGTATAAAATATTTGGGAATCTATCTGCCAAGGAAAAGTCAGAAACTATACAAACTAAACTACAAAAACACGTTCCACACTAATAAAATCAGACCTAGTCAATTGGAAAAACATTAAGTGCTCATGGGTAGGCTGAGCAAATATAATAAAAATGACAATACTACCCAAACTAATTTACTTATTTATTGTCATATCAATCAAAATCCCAAGAAATTATTTTACAGATCTAGAAAAAATAGTAGCAAAGTTCATTTGGAAAAACAAAAGGTCAAGAATTTCAAGGGAATTAATGAAAAAAATGCAGAGGAAGGTGGCTTAGCTGTACCAGATCTAAAACTATATTATAAAGCAGCGGTCATCAAAACCATTTGGTACTGGCTGAGAAATAGAGCAGTCAATCAGTGGCAAAAAGATAGGATATCAGGACAATCTAGGTAATAACTTTAGCAATTTAGTGTTTGATAAACCCAAAGATCCCAGCTTTTGCCATAAGTACTCACTATTCAGCACAAACTGCTGGGAAAATTGGAAACTTGTATGGAAGAAATTAGGGCGTGACCCACACCTAACACCACATACCAAGATAAGATCTAAATGGGTTCATGATCTAGATGTAAAGAGTGATATTGTAACCAAATTAGAGGAACATAGTATATTTTACCTCTCAGACCTGTGGAGATGGAATAAATTTATGTCCAAAGAAGATCTGGAACTCTTAATTGAACACCGGATAGATAATTTTGATTATATTAAGTTAAAAAGTTTCTGTACAAACAAAACTAATGCAGACAAGATTAGGAAGGAAGCATCAAAATGGGAAATCATCTTTACATTTAATGGTTATGATAAAGGCCTCATCTCTAAGATATATAGAGAATTGTCTCATATTTATAAGAATCCAAGCCACTCTTCAATAGATAAAAGGTCAAGGGATATGAACAGACAACTTTCAGATGATGAAATTAAAACCATTTCTAGTCATATGAAAAGGTGCTCCAAATCACTCTGCAACAAAGACATGTCTCAAACCAGTTCCAATTGTTAAGTGAAGAAAGTCATATACACCCAGAGATAGGTATATGAAATGTGGACCACAACATAACATTTTCATGCTCTCTATTGATGTTTGCTTGCATTGTGTTTCCTTTCTCTGATTTTCTTTTTTCTTGTAGATAGGATTTTTCTTGAACAACAACTTATCAAGTATTTTAACATTATTATTATTCAGTGTACTTCCTGCCATCTAGGGGAGGGAAGGGGACTGGGGGTAAAATTTGAAAAGGAAAGCTTTGTAAATATCAATGCTGAGGAACTACCCATACATATGTTATGCAAACAAAAAGCTTTAATAAGAATAAATAAATAAATACACAATTATTTCTATGTCAGATGTAATTTTCCTAGGGCATGTACATATTTTGGGGACAAAAATGGATCAAAAATCTCTTAGGCTGGGGGGCGGAGCCAAGATGGCGGAGTGAAAAGGTGACTTTCTGCCTCTCCTCCGATCTTCTCTCAAATCAACAATAAAATAAGCCTCTGAACTGATCTTCAAGTCAACGAACTCAGAAATATTTGGGCACGGCTCTCTGGATAACTTCA
>JAJPUD010021400.1:0-21317 GCA_023553655.1 Myrmecobius fasciatus | reverse complement strand
CCTTTCCCCCCACCCCCACCCCTAGATGACAGGTAGTGTAATACATGTTAAATATGTTCAATTATATGACAAATCCAATATATGTATACACATCTATAGTTATCTTACTGCACAAGAAAAATCAGATATAGAAAGAGAAAAAAAAAACAACCTAAGAAGGAAAACAAAATGCAAGGAAATATTCACAGAAAGCATTAAAATTCTGTGTTGTGGTCCACACTCAGTTCCCACAGGCCTCTCTGTGGATGTATATGACTCTCTCCATTGTTGAACAATAGGAACTGGTTTGAATCACCTCATTGTTGAAGAGAACCATGTTCATCAGAATTGATCATCGTATAGTCTTGTTGCTATGTATAATGTTCTCCTGGTTCTGCTCGTTTCACTCAGCATCAGTTCATGCAAGTCTCTCCAGGCCTCTTTGAAATCATCCTGCTGTCGTTTCTTATAGAACAATCATATTCCATAACATTCATATACAATAATTTATTCAGCCATTCTCTAATTGATGGGCATCCTTTTTGTTTCCAGTTTCTTGCCACTACAAAAAGGGCTGCCACAAACATTTTTGCACTTGTGGGTCCCTTTCCCTCCTTTAAGATCTCTTTGAGATATAGGCCCATTTGAAACACTGCTGGGTCAAAGAGTATGCACGGTTTGATAACTCTGAGCATAGTTCCAGATTGCTCTCCAGAATAGTGGATCCATTCACAGTTCTACCAACAATGTATCAGTGTCCCAGTTTTCTTTATCTTTTATCTTTTTTTTTCTTTATCTTTTAATCTTATCTTTTCCTGCCATCTTAGCCAATCTGGCAAGTGTGTAGTGATATCTCAGAGTTGTCTTAATTTGCATTTCTCTGATCAATAGTGATTTGGAGCACCTTTTCATGTGACTAGAAATACTTTCTATTTCTTCATCTGAAAATTGTCTGTTCATATCTTTTGACCATTTATCAATTGAAGAGTGGCTTGAATTCTTATATATTTGAGTCAATTCTCTATATATTTTAGAAATGAGGCCTTCATCAGAGTCTTTGAATGTACAAATGTTTTCCCAGTTTATTGCTTCCCTTCTAATTTTGTCTGCATTCATTTTGTTTGTACAAAAACTTTTTAACTTGATATAGTAAAATTATCTATTTTGCCATTAATGATGATCTCTAGTTCTTCTTTGGTCACAAATTCCTTCCTCCTCCACAAATTTGGGAGGTAAACCATCCTACATTGCATGACATGACTTTATAGAAATGTTTTGCATAACTTCACATAAAATACATAACTTGTCAATGTAGGGGTGGGAGAAAGGGAGAGAATCTGGAACTCAAAGTTTTAAAAACAAATGATAAATATTGTTTTACATGTAACTAGGGGAAAATTAAAAATTAAATAATAATGAAAAAAACACTAAACATAGGGATTTTTTTCATCTCTTTTCACCTCTCTTCCCCTCATGTTTACCTGAAACAGTCCCAGAAACAATAGAGTTTAAACACATAGTAGAAAATTTGGATGGAATCATCCCTCTTGGCATTATGAATATGGACAGAGATTGGACAGGAGAGAGATAATGAATACAGACAATAGTTAAACTATGACTTTCATGGACTGAGGTCATGGTGAATAATAGGAAGTTCACTGGAATCAGAGTCAGGAGATTATTTCTAATCTTCTGGTACGTTGAGGAAATCAGGCTATATGCCTGAGCCTCAATTTCCTCATATATAAAGTTGGATTTAGTAATATCTAAGACTCTTTTCAGCTCTAAGATTCTCTGTTCCATCAAAGGATGTCTCAAGTTCAATCACAATCAATTAATTTTTTGGTGTAATAAATATCTTTTTAAAAATAAAAATACTCAGTATGGCTAATCCCCTAATGTATAATATCAGATAGGAGAGGTATGTTCAAATCCTAGAAAAGGCAATTATAAATTATGTGATACAAAATGAGTAGCTTAACTTCCTCAGAGTTTCCACCTCTGTAAAATAGAAGAGTTTGTTAAAGATAATAGGGAGTCACTAAAGATGTTTGAGTATGGGTATAATGGCATGAGATTATTAGGACTATCAATTAGGCAGGTGCATACAAGATTGAGTGGAAGTTTTGTTAGTTTTGAAGAGAATTTAGGGATAATACCGAAAGGAGAAGGGTTTTTAGCTTTGGGGAAGTTTTAGCTTCAAGGCCAACTCCGTCCTTGGTCTCATTCTTGTTTCATGAAATTGCATCTTTGGCCTTCAGCTTCTGAATCACTAACACCCATGTATCCTTTCGAGTGCACTAGAACTATTAATATTCTCTAGAAAACGGGTAGTCATTTAAACAATAGGTATAATGGAAAAGTGTTCTGATTCCTTGATTTCAGTCAGCTGGTGGCTTTCTGTAGCAAGATGCTATGACCTCTGCTTCCAGAACTTTTCTTTATCAAAATGGAATAAATTTGACATTTCTATTTCTCAATAGGCTTTCCACAAGCTCCCGCTTTTAACAACAATGACCACTTTTTTTTTAACATCCTATGGCCCATATGCAAGAAGCTGTTTTATACTTATTTGAATTAAATTTTACTAAGTTATTCCATTCTTTGCAGATCTGACTCATTCTCAACCCATCTAACTCTTTGTAACAACTGCTTTGGCCTCAGACACTTACTATATGTGTGACCCTGTGAAAATCACATCAGTTTTGTTATTCTCAGTTTTCTCAACAGTAAAATAGGATAAAAATATCACCCATTTCCCAAGGGTGTTGTGAAGATCAAAACAAATAATACATGTAAAGCTCAAAGCCCTTAGCACTGCCTGACTCATAGTAGGCATTATAGAAATGCTATTCTCTTTCCCTTGCCTTTCTTTTATGTCTAGTATTTAGTACACTGCCCAGTGTATAATAAATAATAAATGCTTGCTTAGCTGACTTGACATAAAGTTTATTTATCCTCTCTTCCTGCCACATACACACTTTCTAGCTCTAACTCTGAATGATTACTTCAAGATTGGAAAATATGTAACAATCAAGCAATCATTTTGTAAAACTAACCACCCTGCCCTCTGACTTCACTGTCTAAAACATTCTTCTTTGGCCACAATTCTCTTATACTTGATACCTTTCCTTACAATGTAAGCACAAGGACTGTCTTATTTGTATTTTTGTCCCTCTCACATAGTAAATTTTAAAAAAAATCTTCCAATACTATGCAACTTTAAGTTGATACATTCTTATCATTCAATAGCTAGTTTACAATGGAATTGTCAGGGCTGTCCAAGGCAGATGCTGGCCCACTTTCTCTCTCCTTTGTCTCCTCCACTCTCCCCACTCCATCCTATATTAATAGTTCCCATCTCTTGGTTCTCAGTTTGTTTCTCAATGACTTCCTGTCTACCTATTATCAGGAAGCTCATGATCCATGTTGCTACTTTGTCCTACATTCAATAGCACTTATCTGAAGGAACTAGATTGAGCCTGGTGAAAAGAATAACCATTTCCTGCTTACAGTGAGGGAAGAGGCAAAAAACAAAAGTTTGCAGCCAGGACTAAGGTTAACATCAGATGAAGAACGTACACATTTATCTCTGTAGTGTGTCCTGAATCATGACCCACAAAATTCCTTCCCTTTTGAAATATATCTTCCACATTTCATGGTTATGTATGTATTTAATGCACACTCCAAAATCAGGGACATTGTCTCAAGCAGCTCATAGGAAAATGTATTCTGCCCTGTGTCCTCTTCTTGGTGATCTGTCAGGATCTCATAGGTTTATCTTCATGCACATCACTCACTAATCTACATACTCTATATTCATCCCTCTCCTGAGCAACTATCCTTCTCCCAAGACTATTTGCTATCTACCTATCACCACTTGCATGGGAACTTCAAAAACTATAAAGGAGCACAGCTTTGGTGCTACAATGGAGCTCATCATTTTCCCTTCAAAGTACATCATTCCCCTTTCCCAACTTGCTTATTTACATCCATGGCAGCAACAATATTCATCACTTAGATTCACAACCTTGGAATGGCTTCATATATTCAGTAATTAATCTTCCTTCAAGATTACATCAATTCTGGAATTGGCATCTCCATAATATCTCCTGGTTCTAGGACTTCTCCCTTCAGATTGGAGGGCATAGAAGATGAATATTAAAGAAATCCTTCGATATCCTCCATGTAAGGAAAGAGCTCAGAACAGTCATGTCATCATTTCCCACCCAGTTATCAGTTATCTTTATGCACATCCCTCCTTTTACAACTTTTTTCCTGTCTTGCTTCACCCCCATTCGATTGTGAGCTCTTTGAAGGTAGGGATTGCCTTTGGCCTTTTCTTTTGAATTCCTAGTGTTCAGCAAAATGACTCACATAATACACATTTAATAATTTTTTGATTGCCCGACTCCCCATATTCTAAGAGCTAAAACAACAACAACAGCAACAACAACAAAACTCCCTCAGTACCTTTGCTATCTTAATCCTTTTTCCATAGAGAAGGCTGTACCCTAGTGTATCCATCAGTCTAAGTGGTCAGGTAAAGAGGACTCTGCTCTTAGTTGGGTAAATAACCAAATCTCTTCTGTAGGAAGTAAAGGAGACATCCATTCCACTCTGTGCACCTTCTGAAGCCTCCTACAAATACATAGTAGTTCTGTTGTCTTCCTGACAGCCTTTCTGTCATAGTCAAGAACTTTCTATAACTTCTTATAACTCCAAACAAATTTGCAAACTCATTTGCCTTGTTCCCACTGGGGCATCTATCTTTCTATCTCCTTTTAGCTACTCATAATTGCCTGAGATCCTGGGACTATATCCTGAAACTTCCTCCCTATGATAAATGATAACCTACTTGAACTCATTCCTTCAAACTAATTGCACTCTGTTATTCCTTTCTCATCTCATTCTGGACCCCTGGTTGCTATTGTGAAAATCCTGTTCTGTGTCCCTTATTCCCATCTCTCTCAACTCCTTTTCCATCTCCTGTTCTAAAGCTATTTCATCTTTGCTTTGTGCACTCTGAAATGCCTGCTCCATAGGTAAAAAATTAGACTTCATCTTAAATATTTTCCTTTCCTTCTCCTTCCATTTTGAATTCACTGAGATCTAGCTCCCTCTTGGTGTCACAGCTTCTGTGGCCACCCTTTCTCCCTCTTGATGCACTTTCACTCTTATTGACAAGACATTCAAATACTCTTTGCTATCTCCTCCCCCTTTCAGGTTCTTTCTCCACCATGACCAGTCTCTCCTTCTTTGAGCTTTATTCAATCCATATTTGTCACCCCCTCAAGAATCCGGTGGCTATTGTCTACCAATTTCAAGAACACTCTCCCTTCTTCAATGAGTTCAGTGACCCTCTCACACTCTCTTCTTATCCTCATACTAGAGATTTTCAACCTATATGTGGATTTTCTCAGTTCTTCCACACACATCTTACCCATTATCTTCCCAGAAGTGTACCACTTCTATGTTTATGAACTTTTATGTCTCATTTGATCTAAAACCAGTTGTCATTTCTTCTCTCCTTTTTGCTTTGTTCATTTTTTGTTTTTTAATAGTATTTTTCCTAATTATCTGTAAGGATAATTTTTATTCATTTTTTTGGTAAGGCAATTGGGGTTAAATGACTTTCCCAGGGTCACAGAGGTAGTAAGTATTAAGTGAATGAGGCTGGATTTGAACTCAGCTCCTCCTGATTTCAGGGCCAGTGTTCTATCCACTACGCCATCTAGCTTTCCCTTTGGCATTCTTTTTTTTAAACAAGATTTTGAGTTCCAAATATTCCCTCTTCCCTCCTTTCCCTTCTTCCTAAAATGGTTATTTATGTGCAATTTTGCAAAACATATTTCCATATTAGTCACAGTTGTGAAACAAGATAGATTAAAAGAAATAAGCTATGACAAAAAATAAGTTAAGTGAAAAATGTATGCTTTGATATGATTTCAAAGTTATTTTCATCAAGTCCTTTGTAATTGTCATGCATCATCATATTGCTAAGAAGAGCAAAGTCATTCATAGTTGCTCATCACATTGTTGCTGTAACTATGTGGGATGTGTGCTTTCAGAGCCCCCAAGTTGGGGCGACAAAATACAGCATGCTTCCTAGAGCCCCCATACCAGGGTGAATTAAAATATCTCTGGAGGATCTCAGGACCAGCCCAAGTCCTTGATCTTAGTGGAGGAGGGATAAGGCAATACTCACGTGGATGATCAAAGACGGAGTCCATTTATTCAAAGCAGCTTTCCACTTTATATACCCTATAACCATGGAGTACTGCTCATGCACCAACTTATTAGGGACAGGTGTTTCCTACATCAATATAACTCTGCTTCAAGTAAGCACAGGTGGTCTCACCCTCCCCCCCACTTCTCAGGAAGGCTGAGACCCTTAGGGTATTTGGGGAGCCAAACCAGATATTGCCAGCAGGTTCCCTCTGGGCTGAAAGGTTTTATACCTCACCCAGAGTTCCCCTACTATCTGTGACCTTCTACATCTCTCTCTTTCTTTTGTTTTAAATGAAGCAGGTATACATCAGTGGTTAAATCCTTCACCATGGGAGAAATCATACCAGCAACTAATAACATAAACAATATGAATAAACAAAAAATCTTCTATGAGTCCCAGAAGGAAGGGGTAGAAAATAACTATCAATTCACAACCACACATACAGCCAAGAGACAGTCCAAAGCCAATCTATTGTCCATCACTTCAAGTGTCAGGGAATCCAATGATTCCTGCAGGTTTTGAAGTCCTGCATCAGCCTTATTAGCAATTATTTTTGATGTTCACGAGTCAATTGTCATACATATAGGGTTAGCTGCCATGCTCTTTCAGTGTTGGACATAGTCAGAGATGGAACCATCTGATGTTTCTTGAGTCTTCTCCTTTGTTTCAAGAGTCTTCTCTTTTTCGTCTCTCTGATGGATCAGTTGGATATGGCCTGTTGGCCACCATCGGATTCCTTCTTCATCTGTAGAGACACAAGCAAACCCTCTGCCCCAAGCAGTCAGTCTGTCTGGTCCCTTCCATTTACCACTCTCTGAATTTCTCTACATCACCTAGTGATTATCTAAATCATTGGACTGATGAAAGTAGTTGTCTTCCACTATTGAGCTGCATTGCAATATTGTTGTTACTGCAGACAATGTTCTCATGATCCAACTCATTTTACTATGCACCAATTTAGATAAGTCTTCCCAGTTTTTTTCTGAAATCATCTCCCTCCTTTTTCATATAGTATAATAGTGTTAAAACACAATCATATATCATAATTTGTACAGCTCTTTTACAACTGATGGCCATCTTCTTAGTTTCTAATACTCTGCCATCTCCATTATCATCACCACAACCACCAAAAAAATGTAAAAAAAAAACTACTATAAATTATCTCTTAGACATAGATCCCTTCCCTTTTCAAATTTTTTTTGGATGTAGCCCTATTAGGTATATTGCTAATTAAAAAAGTATGCAGAGTTTTATAGCCATTTGGGCATATTTCCAAATTGTTTTCCAGAATGGTTGGACCAGTTCACAGCTCTACCAACAGTGCTCTAGCTTTCCTATTTTTTTCACATACACTTTTAGCATTTGTCATTTTCCTCTTTCTTGTTATTTAATCTGATAGGTGTGCAGAAGAACATCACTACTGTTTTACTTTTAATTCTCTAATTATTAATTAATTAACTAATTAATTATTAGTGATTTAGAGTATTTTTATATGACTGTTGATAGTTTTGATTGCATTTTCTGAACATTTCTTGTTCTCCTTTCATTATGAATTAGGGAATGGCTCTTATATTTACAAATTTGATGCAGTTTTCTTTATAACTGAGAAATGAGTCCTTTGACAGAGAATCTTGCTGTAAAAATCATTACCCATTTTCGTGTTTTCCTTCTAAGATTAGGTACATTTGTTTTGTTTAGTGTAAAAATGTTAATTTCATGAAATTGAAACTACCTAGGCAACAGAACAATAGCCACTTAATACAGACTTGAGTCTTCCAAGAGAGTTCTAGTAAAATGATGGATTTGGATTTTTACCAAAGGGAAAATGAAAGACCTTCTGATGGAGGTGCTTATTGCTTTCCTCTTTGGAGATTCTTTCTAGGAAATAATAATTCAAATACTTTAGAAGAGGGAAGAATATACTCCCTTATCACACCTATTCCCTCTAACATGGAGGGAAAGTCTCAAGGATTAATGTAGCTGTATATAATAGGGCTATGTATAAATATGCATATGTATACATATGTTCTCCAGAAAACTATAGTTTGTTCCACATAAAAATGCAAATTGGCATTTGCCATTTTATAATTCTAAGAAACCTCATCTCTGAGCTCTTTCTCCCTCTCAGATAGTTACCTGCTGCTGGTAGTCTCCCTTCTGATGACAAGCATATATGAATTTTAATAGGATAATGGAGAACTGGCCTGTACTGAAAGCTTGTGCAGATTGTTAGGACTTGTCTCAGCTGGGGCACCATGGGCATAGCCTTCAATGATCTAAAGGTCATTTCCATGTCATGTTGAGATTCCCAAGCAGGGCTTTATTACAATCATCTACCAAAAGCAGTCATTCATCCTTCTTTCTCACTATATTTCCTATAGATCTAGACATCAGTGGAGAGACTCAAGAGAGCCTGAACTTTGAATTGTTCTTATCGGGAAAACAGGGTCTGTGAAAAGTACCACAGGAAACAGGCTCCTGAAAAGGACAGAATTTGAGTTCAGGTGTTCAGGGGGTTCAATTATCATGGTCTACAGGAAAGCCAGGACCACATGCATGGGAGGGACATTTTTGTTATTGATACTCTAGGCATTTTTGACACTAATACCCTAGATCAAAAAAATATGAAAGAAATTGCTCGTTTCATGACACTGTCATCTACAGGACCACATGCTCTACTCCTGCTGTTGTTAAGTAAGTGGTTTTACCCAGGAGGAAAAGGAAGCCATTGAGTTGCTTTATAATATCCTAAGAGATGAAGTGGTGAAGTTTTTGATCATTCTATTCAGTGGGGAAAGACAAAGTAGGAAAAGAAAGTGTAAGGGATTACTCGGGACCCATGGATGACTCATATCAGACAGTTGTTGCACAGGTGTGAGCACTGATGCTGTGCATTTGATAATAATGCTAGTGGAACCCAGAGAGATGCCTAGGTGTCAGAGGTGATGGCTATGACTGGGAACATGGTGCAAGGTAATGGGGATCCCTATTTCACCAACCAAATATATGAATCTGTGGAAGCACTCCTCCAGAAAGACACAGAGGCTTGTAGACAATGCTATAAGGATCTGACCAAAATGAAGAGAAAGAAAATTAGGGAGATGTACGATGACCAATTTCTTTCTTTTTGGAAGTTCAAAGGAAATCATGAAATTGCAATATCATTCAATGAAACTCAATGGAAGAAAGAAAAAGAATATTTATGGGCTAGGTACAGAAATAATGATAAATATTTCCAGAGCAATGTTGAGAATTTTCCAAATGTGCTTCTCACAATTCTGAAATATCTGTGGTCTGCAATTAATAAGGTAACAGTTTTCTGACAGAATAATCCAAATTATCTATGATGGGATGAAAACAAAATGCTCTAACTCACTATTGATGAGGGAAATGCAAATTAAAACAATGCTGAGCTGTTACCCTACACCTGTCTGATTGATTAATATGAAAGAAAAGGAAAATGAAAAAATGTTACAGGGTATGTGAGATTATTAAATCACACATATACTGTTGGTATAATTGTACACTCATTCAACCATTCAAGAGAACAATTTGGATCTTTGCTTAAAGGCATATAAAATTATGCATAGTTATTGGTGAAGCAATAGTCCTAATAATTCTGTGTCCCAAAGAGATTCAATAAAATGAAAAGGTCCTTTGCCTCAAAAATATTTTGAAAGTTCCTCGAGTGGTGGGAACATTTTAGAAATTAAGGTTACATCCATCAATGGCTGAAAAAGGTATTTATATGGCATACTATAATGGAATACTGTTGTTCTTTAATAAATAATGAACAAGATATATTGAGAAAAACAGGGAAAGAATTACATGAATTGAGGCAAAGTGTTATGTACAGAACCAGGAAAACATTGTATACAGTAACAGCAATGTCTTATGATGATCTTCTATGAGTAACTTAGCTATTTTCTTTTTTCATAATTAAAAGGCAATTTATTTTGGTTTTCTTTACAAAAAGAAAAGAAAATGAAAGAAAACAACAACAAAAAAGGGAAAGTACTATGTTGTGATCCACAGTCAGTTCCCATAGATCTCTCTCTGGATGCAAATGGCTCCCTTTATCATAAGATCATTGGAACTGGCCTGACTCATCTCATTGTTGTGAAGAGCCACATCCATCAGAATTGATCATTGTATAATCAATCTCTCTGTTGCTGTCTGCAATGTTCTCTTGGTTCTACTCATTTCACTTAGCATCAGCTAATGTGAGTCTCTCCAGGTCCCCCTGAAATCATCCTGCTGGTCGTTTCTTACAGAACAATAATATTCCATAACATTCATATACCATAATTTATTCAGCCATTCTCCAATTGATGGGCATCCATTCAGTTTCCAGTTTCTAGCCACTACCAAAAGGGCTGCCACAAACATTCTTGCACATGTGGGTCCCTTTCCTTCCTTTAAGATCTCTTTGGGATACAAGCCCAGTAGAAACACTGCTGGATCAAAGGGTATGCACAGTTTGATAGGCCTTTGGGCATAATTCCAAATTGCTCTCTAGAATGGTTGAATCAGTTCACAGCTCCACCGACAATGTATTAGTGTCTCAGTTTTCCTGCATCCTTTCCAACATTCAACATTATCTTTTCCTGTCATCTTAGCCAATCAATTTTAATTTCTCTGATCAATAGTGATTTAGAACACCTTTTCATATGACTAGAAATAGTTTCAATTTCTTCATCTGAAAACTGTCTGTTCATATCCTTTGACCATTTACCAACTGGAGAATGGCTTGAATTCTTATAAATTTGAGTCAATTCTTTATATATTTTAGAAGTGAGGCCTTTATCAAAACCCTTTAATGTAAAAATATTTTCCCAGTTTATTGCTTCCCTTCTAATTTTGTCTGAATTGGTTTTGTTTGTATAAAAAATTTTTAACTTAATATAGTCAAAATAATTTAACCTTTTTTCTTCTAATTTGTTTATAATATCAGTCTTTATGTCTAAATCATGAACCGATTTCAACCTTATCTTGGTATATGATGTTAGGTATGGGTCAATGCCTAGTTTCGGCCATATTAATTTCTAATTTTCCCAGCAGTTTTTGCCAAATAATGAGTTCTTATCCCAAAAGCTGGGGTCTTTGGATTTGCCAAACACTACATTACTATAGTCATTGACTATTTTGACTTGTATACCTAATTTATTGTATTGATCGACTATGATATTTCTTTTTTTAAATTTTTTATTAAAGCTTTTTATTTGCATAACATATGTATGGGTACTTCCTCAACATTGACCCTTACAAAGCTTTCCATTACAAATTTTCCCCCTAGTACCCTCCCTTCCCCTAGATGGCAGGAAGTCTACTACATGTTAATTATATTAAAATACTTGACAAGTCGAATATATGTATACATATTTCCATACTTATCTTGCTGTGCAAGAACAATCGTATCTACATGAACAAAAAATATCTGAGAAAGGAAACCCAATGCAAGCAAAGATCGATAGGGACCATGAAAATGTTAGGTTGTGGTCCACATTTCATATCCCTCTGGCTTTCTTCACTGAACAATTGGAACTGGTTTGAAGCATTTCATTGTTGAAGAGAGCCATGTCCATCAGAATTGAGTAACTTAGCTATTTTCAGCAATAATTCTCAGCAATTCCGAAAGACATATGATGAAAAATAATGTCCATTTTCAGAGAAACAACTAGTAGATCTTGAATGTAGACCAAGGATACTTTTCCTTTACTTTGTTTCCTTTTCTTTTTTTTTTTTTGGTATTCATTTTCTTTCACAGAACAAATTAAATGGAAATGTGTTTTGTATGACTACAGAAGTTCAGCGTATGTGAAGCTGTTTTTGTTCTCAGTAGGCCTGAAAGGATGGGAGGGAGAGAATTTGAAACTCAAAATCTGAACAAAACAGACATTAAAATCCTTTTTACTTGTAATTCTGGAAAAAAAATGAAAAATAAGTGAGTTAAAACATATTATCTGAAATGTTTTAAGATCTGACAATATGAATTCTTCCATATCTATTTACCACTTTTGGCTTCATTAATAAAGACATATAGCCCTTGAAGAATGCAAAATGCAGCGACAGGAAGCCTTTCACCAACCATTTATTCCTAGCCATCACTTTCCTCATCCAATGGCAGCCAAGTGGTTTGAGGGAGAAAAAAAAAGAAATAAAATAAAAGATCTGAGAATTTAGGTTTTCTTAGAAAAAGCAGAGAGATAAAAGAGAAGTAGGCTGATGTTGAAATTTTTAAAATAATGATTGCTAGAGGGCTTGATACCTCAGGCTCTAAGCCAAGGTCGGGATTCAAAGCTGATTCCACCAAAGAAAGCCTCCTTGCCCTCTTTAAGTGAGCCCACTTCAGCTTGTGTTTCTCCCCTCACACTAGAAGCAGCTGGTAGTGTAGTGGCTGGAGTCAGGAAGATCTGAGTTCAAATTCTCCTAGCTGTGTAACCCCAGGCAAGTCATTCTCTGCTGGCCCCAGTTTCCTCATTTGCCAAATGGAGATAAAAACCACACCTACCCACTAGGGATATTGTGGGGTCCACATGAGGTAATATTTGTCACGTGCTTTGTCAACCTTGTAGTGGTACATAAATCCTTATTCTCCCCAAGTAAACTAATGCTCTTGCTTACTTTTTAGCTCTGCCTCTGCCTTCTGAGCTGGCTTGTTCCCAAGATTCTGTCTGAGCTGCGCACCTCACTTTCATGGTGTTTGGTTCCTTTGGAGGCCCCAAACAAGAGATATGTTTTTCTGCCTCAGAACAGTTACTACCTTTCTGCAGGATTCCTGGCTAACAGAGATAGGGAGAGCTTGGTCACTGAGGAATGGGACAGTGATGTTGGAGTCTGCTAGAAAGTGACATCCCTGATGACTGCCCTAGACTTCAATTTTCTTCCTTCTGGAAATTCCAGGGAAAGAACAAGGTCATCAGCATGATCTTGAAGAAAATGAGATCCCAGCCTTGATCTACCCTTACATTTTGGGACATTCAACAACTGCTCAGATTCCTTCATTCCTTGTAATTACTCTCTTAAATGCAAAGCCTTCTTCCAGATGTCAGGAGAGGGCAGTGTTAGAAAAGATTTCTCTCTAGGTGAAACCTGATCAGTATGAGAAAGTGAAATTCAGAGAAGTTCTCAGTCTTCCCTTTTTTCTCCTATTTAGAATCCACTTAGAGAATATCTTCTGGATGGAAATTGATACAAATTAGAACCAGGACTGATGAGGGGTGTCTAAAGAGAGGAAGATGAGGAGGGGCTCATTCATCCTGGAAGCATAGACATCAAAAAGCTATATTTAAAAATCTTAGATATAGAAGACTGAGCTTTTAAAAAATACCTTTATCCAGATTGGTGGTCAGATATAGTGTTGAGAAGAGTGAATGGCAGATGATTACACACATACACATCCTTCTAAGGTCTTTATGCAGGTTAAGCAATCTGGTTGAAATAAAGTTGAAGGGCTACCTTAAAGGAGAATGCACTTTGCAAATATTTATTGCTTTATTATTTTAATTTTATTTTCCTAACCCCATGTAAAACATTCATTGTTAAATAAATTTTTATCTTCATTTGAATGTTAAATTTGAAAATCTGAAAAATTTTCATTTCCAAGTTCTTTTCCTTCCTTTCCATTCTCCTCATGGGAAGGTAGGAAATTTTATAAGGGTCATATATATGCAGTTCTGAAAAATAACAGACCACAAATTAATCCACCAAAAAGAAATTTTTAAACATTCTTAGCTTTCCTATTCCATCAGTTCCTTCTCTGGTAGTGGGCAGAATTTTTCACTGAAAATCCTTCAGAATTTCCTCAGATCATTATACATTTGAGAATAATTGAGTCATTTACAACTGATCATTGTACAATTTTGCTGTTAGTGTATACAATGTTCTGTTGTTTCCCTGCACTTCATTTTACATCAGTTCATGTAAGTCTTTCCAGGTTTTTCTGAAAGCTCTCATTTCTTATAACATAATAGTATTCCATCATAATCATATGCTACAGCTTACTCAGCCTTTCCTCAATACTCTGCAAATGAACTACTATATAATGTTAGGGAATAATATTATTATTGAGTGGCAGCACTGAATGTCTCCAAAACCAGTATTTTGGCCCAAGATAATACAGAAGGAGGAATACTTCCTCCAAGGCAGAACTGCTACTTTTCTTTCTGAGAGAAGGTTTCAAAGGTTATATCCTCAACTAACACTGCTAAACCTGCCATGTACATGCATCATTCTTCCCACACACACCAGACCCTGATTCCATTCTAGATCGCCTCCACTCTCTATGAAGGGCAGTGTGGTAGGCTACATCAGGAGCCAGAAGGTCAGAACTCTTCTTTGGTACTTATTAGCTGTATGTTCTCCAAAAAGTTGACCAACCTCTCTGAGACTGTTTACTTCAGAAAAGTGTTGGGAGGAAAGGGATTTGTAAACCCTGTGAATCCATATCAATGTGGACTATAGTTAGTATGCAGTCTCTTGAGCTACAAGGGGGAGAAGCTTTGCTATCTATGGAAGGACAGAGGTGCTCAGAGTAGAAAGATGTGTACTGGGGCATGGGTTGGAAAGAATGAGGATCTACATCACTTCTCCACTACCACTCTGGGCCTTCTGGAATACCACGGACCTAGGAGAATTTTTGTAGAAATATACACACCTCTGTTTTTCCATGTCCGTTCTCACTCTAAACCCCCCAGTTGACATTTCTGTCCTACACTGCCCTTTATCTTGGTTATGTCCCTGAATTGAGAACATTCTGTGTAGTGGCAGGAGTGAGGGCTCTCTGAAGTCAAGGGCGTTTAGAAGTGAGGAGACTTTGGTCAGTTCTTCCAACCCATTTCAATTTTTATCCCTATGGGTAGATGAGTGATTACATGATAGTGTAGTAACTACCAAAGGAAAGGGAAACAGGAAAAACCCACTGAAGACTTAGATGTGCCAGAGATGAATATTATAAGATATTCTTTACAGCTGGCAGGAGATGGGAGAGAGATGTTGCAGTTAGTGATCCAATCAAACAACAAGTATTTATTGAGTTCTTACTAAATGACTAACTGTATCTGAGATGATATTTGATACAAGTACAAAGAAGGAAATAATTCATGCTTGCAATGAGCTTATATTCTACTGGGGAAAACTTACATCATAATGAAGAAACTGACTTCCAGATTGGGTTGGTATGGCAATGCCTCCTAAAATGGCTTCCCATTTTCCTTTTGTATGGGAAAATCCCACTCCTGAGTTGTGTTGGGGATATGACTTCCTTCTGGGATGGGAGTGGAGGAAATGTTTCAGGATGGAGATTGATGGGAGGAAAAGCATCATCTGCTACTTTTGCTTGCAACTCTATATGTTGAGGTCATTGAACATTGTCATAGGTGGAGGGGAAGAGAATTATGGGATTGGCCCATCTCTCTGAGGTCAGTTGAGAAAAGGGATACTTGATTTCACATTCTGATCCTGGGTGCCAGGTTGTTTAAGCCTAGGTAGACACTCATTTATAAAATCATACTGGGGGACATAAAGGTTATTTCAATTAAAGCTCATCACTGGAAAGAAACAATTAGAGTGAAGGATTCAAGAGTTTGAGGAATTTTCTTTAAAGAAAGAAGACATTTGTTCAAGGACCTCTATCTGATTAATTTCCTTCATTTGGTATTAAATGTCCATCCCAATGAGCAATTATATTATCTTTGAGTGTCTACACCAGAGAGGAATAAAAGGAAAACTAATCACAAGATTATATGTTCAAAAATGATTTATTAAAACTTACTCATATAATATAGCTACCCAAGGTCCAGAAGTACTGTGGACAGGGAAAACTCGTTGTAATGTTTCAAATCTGTATCTGATCTGGGACAGAGTGGAGGCTTCAAAAAGGACTTCTCAGTTTCTTTCTTTCTTTCTTTTTTCTTTTTTTGGTACATGAAAAATCCCTTCTTTGATCTCTGCTAGAGACACCTCATTATGGGAGGAAAGATTCTAGGATAACCTAGTTATTTTTTGGTGTTATAATTTCCAGTTGTATAAGGTGAGGAATTGGATGAGGGGATGAGCATTTAGAACTGAAGGATTCTCTCATTTATTCAAGACTGACTTACAGAGTGCTATGGGAAAACTTACTTGTTATTCTAGGTGATATAGGCCACTTTGACCAAGATGGGCACCCATGCCTGGAGTTAATTGGATAAGATGGAGAGACCTTGATTGGTTCTAGGGGTAATACCAAAACTTAATAGACATCTGCCAAGGAAATTGTCAATTATCTAATAAGTGATAGGAGTTGAGTTGGATTCTTCTCACAACTGAGGAATCAGGGGCTTATAGAAGTGTTTATTTTTTTCTATTATTCGGTATATGAATTCCTAGACTGAATCTAGATGAGATAAGGATTAAACTCTTGTTTTCAAGTTCATTTTATTTTTATTTATTTTGTTAATTTTTATGTGATTTATCTTATAAAATTATCCTTTATTTTGAGTTCCAAATTTTCTTCTTTCTCCAATCTCTTAAATCACTCTTTAGAAAAGAAGTAATGTGATACCCATTACATAATTGAAGTCACACAAATCATGTATCTATATTAGGCATGTTGCAACCAAAAGAAAAACCAACCAGCAAAAGGCAAAAAAAAATTAGAAAGTAAAAGAACATATACTTCTGTCTGCATACAGAATTCTTCAGTTCTTTCTTTGGAGAAGATAACATTTTCCATCAGGAGACCTTGGGATTAATATGGATCATTGAATTGGTGAGAGTAGTTAAGTCTGTCACCATTGATCTTCATTGTCATCTTGATGCTACTGCAGGCAGTGTTCTTATGATGAAGTCCACTTTACTATGCATCAATTCTGATAGGTCTTCCCAAAGTTTTCTTAAACCACATCCCTCCTTTTTTTATACAGTGCAATAGCATTCTATCATAGCCATGTAGCACAACTTGTTCAGCCATTCCTTGATTGATGGACATCTTAGCAATTTTGCATACTTTGTCAACACATATAAAAAATACATTTCCCCTCCCCCAACACACACACTCACACACACACACACACACACACACACACACACAGAAAAGACACTATAAATGATCTCATAGGCACAGGTCTTTTTTTTTTTACTTTGATTTCTTTTGGATGTAGACATAGCAGCTGTATTGCTAGGTAAAAAGACATGCAGAGTTTTATAGCCCTTTGAGAATAGTTCCAAATTGTTCTCCAGAATTGTTGGACCAGTTCACATCTCCATCAACAGTGCATTAGTGTAATGAGTCAGTATCCCAAGAAAATCATGAAGGATGGAAAAAGACCCACATATGCACAAATGTTTGTAGAAGTTCTTTTTGTAGTGGAAAAGAATTGGAAAATGAGTAGATGCCCATCAAATGGAGAATTGTTAAATGAGTTATGGAATATGAAAGTAATGCAATATTATTGTTCTATAAAAATGATGGGCAAGTTGATTTTAGAAAGACCTGGAAAGATTTACACAAAGTTGTGCTGAGCAAAATAAAAAGATCCAGGAACACATTGTCTACAGTAACAGCAAGATTGTGCGATGATCAACTATGAAAGACTTGTTTTGCTCTCTGATAGATAAGATTTCCAGATAGCTTTACTCCTTCTAGTCCAGATTATTCAGCCTCATTTTCACTGGTGCACAAGAACACAAGGTCAAGACTCATGTGGCAGCTGCTGCTGCTGCTGTGGCTGCTGCCACTGTGGAGGAGATACCAGTGTCTGTCTTCATTTCAGTGACTCTGACATAAACAGATATGCTGAGAATGGAAATAGCTGCATATATGACAACTACTAGTTTTTTGTAAGATTTGGGAATTAATTTTTTGTTGTGGTTAAGAAAACCCCACACTGTTGAAGCTTGGTTTTAAAAAAGGAATATATTATGAGGCCTGTTGTGAGGTCAAAAAGCCAAATTCCATCTCAAAAGCAGAACAAAACCAGCAGCTGCTACTCAAATGGGTAATACTGCTACTCAGAGAATGGCCTCATTATAAAAAGGTTTGCATTACTTATTAGTTTTCTTTAGAAAAAATAGTTGTCCTTTTGTTTTCATCATCAGTTGATTTTTTTGCATATGCAGTTCATTTATATTAATCAATCCCTGGGCTTGATTTCTTGGGAGAAAAATCCAAACTCCATGCTTTGAGTAGAATAAGATGATTGCTTTTAAAGTTTCTTTAACTCTTCCCACTCCCCCTCAGCCATCTCCTTTATGCTTCCCTTGAACATATTTTTATGTGGTCAACCACCTAGTTGCTCTCCTAGTTGATCAAAATTCATTTATCTCTGAATCTAGAGTATCCTTACATTTTGCAGAGCACTCGGGTATTTCTTGCATCCTGAATCTGATTTAATTCATCTAACATTCTAAAAGGAAGCAGGTCAGTTATTGTCCCTGTTTTACAGCCGTGGAAAAGCTGCAAAGAACGGAGCATCAAGTTAAGGCAACAGACAGTGCTACCTGTGCAGGGATTTGGAGGCAGCACTTGGGTTTGACTTACATTATTTATATGACATTGACAGGACATCCAAAAGAAATCAAAGGAAAAAGAGGTCCTGTATGGAAGAGATCATTTATAGTGTCTTTTCTGTGTGTGTGTGTGTGTGTGTGTGTGTGTGTGTGTGTGTGTGTGTCTGTGTATTGGGGGAGGGGGAATGTATGTATTTTTATATGTGTGTGTTGGCAAAGTATTCAAAATTGCTAAGATGTCCATCAATGAAAGAATGGCTGAATAAGTTGTGCTATATGGTTATGATAGAATACTATTGTACTGTATGAAAAGAGGAGGGAGATGGTTTCAGAAAAGCTTGGGAAGACCTATCTGAATTGATGCATAGTAAAGTAGACTTCATCATAAGAACACTGCCTACAGCATTTCCCTTTATTTCATTTCATTTTCAGCAGTAACTAACTTTGGAACTAAACAAAGAAGACTGAGGATAACAATGTTTACAAGAGTTTATTTTTTATACATTTAAAAAATATTTATTTCTGACTGTTTCCTTTCTTGAGCAAAATGTATTCAGTACATTTGGATAGAGTCGACTTGTCTCTTTTTCTAGATCAGAGGTTCAGAAGGTCCCTTAGAGGTGTACTTCAGGTATCTGGGTCCAGAAATACCAGAGTATGACATGTCTTTCTTGAGGACTGTCTTCAAGGACACAAGGACAAAGCTGGTGGGGACTATTCCAAATGATTTTAATCAACCACTTGTTGGTTATACTATTGCCAACTTGGATAAGGATAATTTCATTTATTTTTGAATCTAGAGTATCCTTACAATTTGCAGAGCACTCAGGTATTTCTTGCATCCTGAATCTGATTTAATTCATCTAACACCATAAAAGGAAGCAGATCAGTTATTGTCCCTGTTTTACAGCCATGGAAAAGCTGCAAAGCACAGAGCATCAAGTTAAGTCAACAGACAGTGCTACCTTTGCAAGGATTTGGAGTCAGCACTTGGGTTTCACTGACATTATTTATATGATGTTGACAGGACCTCCAAGTCCTCTTCCTGAATCTCTCACAGCCCTAAATGCCTGAAGGTTGATCTTACAAGAGTGTGTCTCACACTGTTTTATATTTTCCCTGCTAAAGGTGGTAGTGGTAAAGATGCAGTGATCCACTAAACAAAGCTTTAGTTCATAACTACTGTGCTTAATCAGATATGCAGACAATAAATGTAATGACTGCTTCAAGAAAAGAGGAACAAAAGAATTTTAATTTTACTCAGGTTGAAATGAAATTTTATGTCATTTCTTTGAAGCATAGAGGACTCTTGCTTGCTCTGTATATTCTGAAAAACAGGAAAAGAAAGGTGTTGAAATAATAAGAACAGAACTTCACAAAAGAAATCATTGAAAATTAAATTCTACTGCCAAAAAAAGAAAGATTTTTTTCTTCCCAGCAGTTCAGTGATCCCAGGCAATCCTGATAAACTTTGGCTAGAAAATGCCATCTGCAGGCAGAAAGAGAATTTTGGAGATTATAGATCAACACATGCTATGTTCACAAAAAAAAAGTATGACCAGAAAAAAAATAAAACAATTAAAAAATTTCCCAAACCCCTCAGGACAATATTAACCCAACTTTTCCACATTACCAACATTTGCCAATTTTCTTTTTTGTCATGTTAACTAATCTGAAAGGTAGGCAATAGCCCATCAATATTGTTTTGCTTTATTGTTTCCTAACTATTAGTGATTTAGTACATTTTTATATGAATATTGATTGCTTTGGATTTGTCCTTTTGGTATCAAAGACCCAGTTGAACTCAGCAGTATTGGGCATGTAAGCCTGGGATGAGCTACCACCGCCCATGGCTTCCTTAGTTGCAAGCATATTTAGGCATAATGTTACAACCAGTTTGCTTTTAGAGTGAAAGAAGAATCTTTTATTTCATTTTATTGAAAAATGGATGTAGTCCAAAGAAGAACATACCCAATACAAAATCAAGAGCAAGCTTTATATTGTTAGTTCAGGTTCTTTAGCCATCCATTCAAGGTTTGGATTTGTCAGATTTACAGAGTTATTTACAATTGGTAGTTTTTAGAAAACAAATGCATAGGTACTGTTGCCTTGCTGATTCCTTTCAATGCTCTGGGATTTTCTGAGTGATGTACAAGACCAGGCTTTAACTTGTAATTCTGGATACATTCCTTCCAAGCAGTAGAGTAATTCTTTTTGTGGAAGCTCTATGCCCCAGAAAAGTGTTTTCATTCTAGACAGACATCTGCTTGAGATGACTTTCTTTGATAAAATAGGCCAGTTCCACAGGTAGGGACTTTTGCAAATTATTTTTGATAGACACTCTGGGAAATTTTTTTTTGCTTCAGTATATGCACTAGCAGCCTCTCCTGATAATTACACATTATGGAATCCTGCATGCTTTTTTTTTTTTTTTTTTGCTGAGGCAATTGGGGTTAAGTGACTTGCTCAGGTCCGCCTGACTTCAGGGCTGGTGCTCTATCCACTGCACCACCTAGCTGCCCCATCCTGCATGCTTTTTAAATTAGAATGGGAATGTAGATTTTTTTTTTACAGAATTTTAAAAATAAAAGTGTGGTAAATTTACATAAAATGAGAA
>JAJPUD010021399.1:0-23119 GCA_023553655.1 Myrmecobius fasciatus | reverse complement strand
AAGGAGCTGGGGCTGGGCTCTCTGGCCTTCTGGAGAGGGTCTGGGGGGCTCCCTGCCTCCATCTGGCCTTTGCCTTTCTCTGATCACTCCCAAAGCTGACGTTTCTGGGCTTACCTACTGGGCTGTCCTAGAAGGAGCTGGGGCTGGGCTCTCCTTGGTCTTCTGGAGAGGGTCATCTGGGAGACTTAGAAATGAGAACTAAAGAATGAGATCTAGAAGTAGCAGCCATTGGCACCGGGCAGGGTCTTGGGACAGAGACTATCAGAGCAGCATCAGAACTGAGAGGGAGCTTAGAGGAGGGGGTCAGATGGGTAGCTGTGGTGCAGTGCTCAGCACCCTGGGCCTGGAGAAGCTTCAGGTTTAAATCTGATCTCAGCCCATCCTGGATGCTGTTTCCCCTCCTTCTGCCTTAGCTTCCTCAATAATTGTACCGACCACTCAGCACAATCCCTGGCTCATAGTAGGTACTTCCTCAGTGCTTATTCCCTTCCCCCTTCTTTTCTGAGTGGGGAGGTTCTCCAGGCTTAGAGCATGGAATGAAAGGGAGGGCTTGTCTATACCCACACTGAGTTACTCCTTGGGCAGTGTGGGAGGGGGATTCTGGGAAGCAGGGCTAGCTGTGAGCTGGGCTAAGCAGGGAGGCTTGTGAAGACTGGAGACTGAGGAGGCCAGCCAGCATGATGCAGGTTATGGGGATTATCCATTTCCTGTGACCACTGTTGTCTTCTCTGTCCCATAAAGATGGTCCCCAGGGTCCCTGTCCAGTTCAGACTTGCCCAGTTCTTGGGGTCTTCCATCCATTCCAGTCTGGCATTTTATGTTCCGACATCCCTGCTTCCAGGGCCCTGCCCTGTCCTGAGCCACTACAGTCCCCATGTTAGGCAGAGAAAGTGTTTACACCTGGCGGCCCAATGGAGAGGGCAGGCAGCCAGGTAGTGGCTGCTCTCAGGTGCCCCCTCCAGTATCTGTTACTGGAAGCAGGCTGCTCCTTGTCCCCCCTCCCCCTTCTAGGGGAGCAGAAGCTCGGAGCCCTCCACGCTGTGAGCCCTGCCAGAGATGGGGCTCTAAAAGGTGGAGCCCCTTCCCCTCCCCCAGGCCACCAACCTGTCCCTCAGGTTTTTCCTGTCCAAGTACTCCCCCCAAGACACACCTGATCAGATCAGCCATCACCCCGGGGCACAGAAGGGACTGGCTTCTGAGTCACTTGGAAAGTGAAAGGTCCATGTGACAGGGGGAGCTGAGATCCTGCCCCAGGACTTGGTTAGGGATGGTGGGGGGTGGCAGGGAGGCTGAACTTCATGCAAGAGGCAGCCCCTGAGCCAAGCGGAAGGAAGAAGGCTTCTTTTAGCTGGCGGTCCCTGATTGCTCTGAAGCTATCCTCGGGTCAGGGGGAATGTGTTGAACCCCTCTTTTCCCCCGATAGCCCTGGCCTTCCCTTCTCCAGGCTAAAGTCGGGGCTCCCTGTCCTGCTCTTCATCTGGACCCTGTCCCACTTTGTCTGTGCAAACTCCTTTCCTCCCACGGGTCACCCACAGCTGTCGGAGGCTTCCCAGAGGTTCAGCCCCTGGCTTCTGGACACAATGGCTGCTGGCCAGCACTCTCTTGAGTGCCTACTGTGTGCCCGGTCAGAAATGAACAGATGCCTTCTCTAGAAGGGTTCAGGTCCTAGTGGGAAGAGGGAGGCACAGACTGGACAAAGGCCCAGAGCTGGGATGTGGGAGCAGCCGCCCCAGAGCTTCTGGGAGGCGGAGGGGAGGAGGGTGAGCCTCCCCTGCTCAGCAGCCCACAGAGACCCCTCGAGGGTCTCCAGCGCTCAAGCTTAAAGGACACTCACCCTGGGTGCTGACAATAGCCAAAGGTCACAGGGAGCCAGGACCCAGCCAGTGGAAAACCTCCCTCCCCCATTCTTTGTTCCTTTCATTAGGGGGGATGGGAAAGGGCACGGTTGTAGCCTCCCCCCTGCTGCCTCCTGAAGAGGATACTGGGGCTCAGAGTGGCTGCTGCCATCACCAGCAGGGCCCCTGCCTCTAAGTGGCCCCTCTTTGTCCTCCCCAGCATCCACAATGGAGTGATTGCTGTGTTCCAGAGGAAGGGCCTTCCGGATCACCAGCTGTTTCACCTGAACGAAGGAGTCAGGTGAGTTACCTTCCAGGAGTGAAGGGCAGCCCTGGGGAGAGGGGGAGCTGGCAGCCGGGACCTGCTGGGACCCCTGGGAGCTCCGGTCCATGTGGGAACCGGGGCTGTTCACAGAGTCAGCGTTGAGAAAGCTCCCCCCAGGGGAGATGTGAAAACGAGGAACTGCTGGCAAGCAGGGATGCACTTTTCTGGCTAGCCTGGATTGGATACCCACAAGGTCTCTGGGCCCTCCCTGGCTCCTGGGGTGCCTTGCCTCCCCTAATCTTCGGTCACAATGCCCCAACAACATGTCTCACTCCCCGGAGCAGGGATGGCCAGGCTGTGGCCTGGGTCCTCTGAGTCATGTCAGTGCCCTTTGGGGAACTTATCAAGCCAGGGTCTCAGTCGGTCAATCAACAGTTAAACACTTCCTCTCTGCCTGGCCTAAGGCTAAGAAATAGAGACAGAAAGGCCAAAATGGGGAAGCCAGGCTCTGCCCTCAGGGAGCTCCCCTCCTGTCCAGCCCCTGGGGCACCTCTCTGACTTCCCAAGTGGCTCTGGCCAAGGCCATTGGAAGTGTCTCCACATCCCGCTGGCCGGCTCCTTCTGGCCAGTGCCAGCTTTGACCCAGTCTGTGAGAACCCCGGGGAAGGTCTTTGGGGCAGGGACAGAACAACACAATTCCACCAAAGCAATGCACTAATCTTCCTTCTAAGGATGCAGAGCCCGAGGGTCCAACGGACCCCCTGACTCATGGGAAGTCACACAGCCTGTAGGCAGCACAGCCCCGCACCAGGGAGGGCTGCCTGGAGGAGGGGGCATCTGAGTTCCTCCTGCATGGAGGAGGTGTTCTGGGTGACTTACTTCAGGGGATCCCTGCAGGGGGAGGCACCTTGGACCACAGGATCAACTTGTGGTTCCCCATTCATCCCTGGGATGCCAGGCGGAGTCTGCTCCTGAGATCTCTGTTCCTGGGGGCCATGTGTTCAGGTTTAGCGAGGATGGGTCTGAGACGTTGGAATTGTGGGGTTCCAAGGTTCTGGGCTCTTTAATCTTTGATAAATGGAAGGCCTGGAACAGAGCCAGCCTCAGGTCCTTCCTGCAGGGGCTAGTCTCAGTGACTAGGATGGAGCAGTCCAAGTAGAGGCCTGCAATCTCAACCATCGGGGAGAGAAGCCCTATCCTCGGCCAGGGATGGCCGGATGTCCCTGTGCGCCTCGGAGGCTGTGCCTGGGAAGTCATTAATGTCCCTCTGGAGGAGAATCCCGGAGGCTCTTCCTCAGGGCCCCTGCCGCCGCTTGGGGAGACTCCCTCAGGAGGGTCCCTGACTCCCCAATCGGACCAGTAGCTTTGGCTGAACTGCTCAGTTGCTAGTTCCCTCCCCACCCCTGAAGAAAAGATCACAAGTTGAAGATTCTGCTGGGGACGAGAGTGGCCAGTGAGTGACCAGTGGGAGTTTTGTGATGTTACACAGCCAGGCAAGGTGGGGGGATTTAAGGGACAGAGGGGCAGGGACCGGCCCCAGTTGTACTAGTGATGTCCCTCAGTACCCCTAGAAGAACACACTTTTCTCATCTAGCCCTTCCAGCTGTGCCATCCCTTGTTCTGAGCCCCTTCCCAGCTCTGACATCCCCTGTTCTAAGACTCCTCTAAGCCCTGACCTTTCCTGTTGTAAGACCCCATTGAGCCCTGATATTTCCTATTCTAAGCCCCTCCCACCCTTTACCCCATTCCTGCCTCAGTTTACTCCTCTGTAAAATGAGTTATGGAAGGAAATGTCCAACCACTCCAGAATCTTAGCCAAGAAAACCATACTTGGGCCCACAAAGAACTGGACATGACTGAAATGAGCTGCCCCTAAGGACAGGCTGTGAAAGAGAGCGTCCCTGACCAGCATACAGACTTTGGATAATACGTTGCAGTCACAACTCCCATCAAACCCACGACAAGCCCACTGAGTCTTCATACTGCAAGCTCCAGGAATGGACCCCGAGCATCCATGATGTTGGAGCCCGTGGACATGTTTTCCCTACCAGAGAAGAATTCATTCCCACCCAGAGAAAGCTGGGTTTGCCTCTAGGCTGCGTCCTAAAAGTCCCCAGTGCCCCACCTGGGAGGAGGGTCCCTAGACATGGTGGGCAGCATCCTGGGAACTCCAGTTCTGCCTCTTGGGTGTTCTGTGACATGTCCTAGAACCTTCCTCAGGGATTATAACAGATCACCTCCAAGTGGCCCTGTGTATAAGGAGACCAAACTCATCATGGCTCATAAGACATTAGCATTGTAGCTAGAAACGAGGCCAGGAAGGCTTGTCTGTTGTAGGAAAGCAAGCTTTTGTCCCTTGAGAGAGATCTTGGGGAGGGTCAGCTTCATCCACTGGCAAAATGGCAGCACTTGCTTGGGCAGGTTGGCCAGGCATACAGGATTCTCCGATCCAGCAAGGCCGGACCTGGAAGTGTCTGCTCACACGGAGAACAATAACACTAAGAATTGGGATGGTTGCCTCTCGAAGGAGCCAGGAAGGCTTCCCCCAGGAGGTGGCACTTGAGTCACCTTGAAAATCAGGAGTGGATGTTTGGTCTGATTGGCCATGAGGTGAAGGAAAGGGCATTGGGTGTGAAGGGAAGGATAAGAGCAAAGATTCAGGGATGGCACAGACTGTTAGACTGGCCTGCTGGTGCCATGTAGGTGGAAGAGGAAGTGAGCCCGGACAGGGAAGGTAGCCTTCAATGCCAGCATCAAGAGACAAAACTGGGGGATAGTTGGGGGCTACTGAAGGGTTCAGTGGGATGTTAGGATTAATGAGCATTTAAGGCATTTGGGAAGAGCCCACTGTCAGGCTCTGTATAGTCACTAGAGTTGCAAAATAGCCTCTGCCCTGTACAAGGTTGTGTTTCATCATGGGAGACCATACACATAGCTGTGACAGACACAGAAGAGATTACAGCAGGTAGTTACTGGCAAGGTGGCTCGGAAGGTGGAAAGATGGCACCTCAGTCATAGCCCTTCCATAAAAGAATGGGGAGGTCTATGAAGTACATGTGAGGAGAGAGAGGGCATCCAGTGTGAGATCACAGGAGAAAGATTGTCAGAGGCAAGGGGTGATGGCTTACAGGACCAACAAGAATGGATGTTTGATCTTGGAGGTGATAGGGAACGATTGCTGTGGTTTGGCTAGGACAGCCACATGGCAAGGGGCACTTTGGCAGATGAGTGACAGTTGGATCCAAATGTCCTCAAAAGGCTAGTAGGAGCTGGGAAGGAGAAGTTAGGGAGAACAGACAGCAGGCCAATGCAACAGTCCCGACAAGGGCTGAGGAGCCAGCTGAAGAGTGGCCAATCAGATGGGCAGGAGTGAGGCAGGGAGACCAGTGTCATGGAGAAGAGAACATCCGGGAGAGGAGTCGGATCTAAGAGGGCATCGAAGGCTGTAGCCTCATCCAGAAGCAGAAGGCTTCGAGATTTGGTGATTAGGAAATCTCTTAGGACTTTAGAAAAAGTAGATTCAGGTGTTTGGAAGCCAGAGCGTGGAGGGTTCAGAAGCAATTGAGGAAGAAAGACGTGGGGCCACAAATAGGGTTTTGGAGGAGCTGGACTGAAAAGGGTAGGGGGGGTATGGGATGATGGATGGATCTTGTGAGGGATATTGGAAGGATGGAGAAGACACTGGCCTCTGATAGTGAAAGCAATGAACGAGCTACCGAAGTGAGCAAGATTGGGGATGATTGGGGGGGGCAGTCAAATGGACAGCTGGCCGGAGAAAAAAGGATGCAATGGGGTCCCTGAGGCAATAAAGCCACGGAGGGGCTTTGTTGTGCATGTGAGTCTGAGTCCCAGAAAGGAGGAGCTGGGCCCAGACCCCAGGCCCTGCACTCGGACTTCTGTTCCCATTTTTACTCCATGGTGGGGCTTTGGACCCGAGTCTTTTCCCCTCAATGGTTTAATGGCAAATGAGAATTCCAGGATCACAGAAGTTTCATGGTCTGTTTCCTTTCTGAGGGCTACATGTTATGCTAGTAATTAAACTTATCGTGATTATCTGATGCTTTGTAGGCAGGAAAGGGTAAAGAACAAGAGAGGACGTGATCTTTGTGTTCTAACAGCCTCGTAAGCTGAGGTTTAAAAATGGTTAAGAATCTCAGAAATATAGAAAGTGCAGCATGGGAGACATGATGGAACAGGGAATGGCAAAGTTGGCAGGGACCTTAGAACAGGGAATGACAGAGCTGCCAGGGACCTTAGAACAGGGAATGGCAGAGCTGGCAAGGACCTTAGAGCAAGAAATGGCAGAGGTATAAGTGCAGTACAACATAAAAGAGAATTTCAGAGCTCAAATTAGCATATAGTTCAATGCATGAGGAAACAGAGCCAGACAGAAGAAGGGACTTTACTGTGATCACGTGAATTCTAAGTACCAGAGTACAACTTCAGTCTCCTGAATCCAAATCCTGTGCTTGTCTTCCCCTGGCACCACATTGCCTCTGAAGTCGCTTTGTGTTACAAGCAGCTCAGAGTACAACTGGCCAGGAAAATGATTTGCGTTAAGGATTTGCAGGAAGCAGACCTAGTTTTCATCATCTGGGGAACACCTTAACAGACTGGGGTGCATGGACGTACTGCGATTGTGCTTAAGAAATGATAAATGTGCAGGATGCAGAGAAGCATGGGAAGACTAATGTGAATGGAAGTAAAGTGAAGCAGAACCAAAAGAACAATAGGCCTAATGACTGTGAGAGTGTAAAAGGGAAAGAGTAATGAGAAAACAATCCAAACTGAACCTTGTGCCTGAAAGATGAAAGATGAGAAGACATTTCCTTCCACTTCCTTGCTGAGATAGGGGCCTATGGATATGGAACACCGAACACACCAGCAGAGGGATCTCATGAAGTGGATGACTTGGCTGAACTCCTCCCCTTCCCTTTCTTTTCTATTTTCTGTTACAAAGGATGTCTTGCTGGGTGGAGCAATGGGACAGAGATATTAGGAGATGAAGGTAATTTTAAAATAGGAGATATATCCATAAAAATGAAGAAACTGGGGGGGGGAGAAGAGCTGATTTGCATTCTACTCCCTTGTAGTTACTAGCTGTGTGACCATAGGGAGCCATTTGAATGATTCAGCCTCAGTTTCCTCTAAAAGGGGAAAGTACCTAGAACAGAATAAGAAAGTGGCTTTGAGTCCCTTTGTGACCGTGAAGGTTGGGTGCTTGCCTATTGTTCTGGAAGAGAGCGCTTTGAAAGGGATACTTGTTTCCATAAATGGTCTCTGAGGGTGCATGCAGATGGGGCAAACCTTGTGAGCCTGGTGCTGGTCCTGGGTGTTCCAGCAGGAACCTGTGTCTTCATCAGCCAAATGACCCTTAATTCCTCAAGGATGTGTATCCTGTCCATCATCCCATGGAGCCAATCACAAATGGGTGCATTAGTCCTGAGGGTGTAGCTGGTGGAGAAGAGGTAGTCAGTGAGAATACAACTCAGCCGGAAGACTTGTATTCGAATCCCCTGTGCCTTTTTATTAGCTCATCCACAAAGTTGATTGCAGGACCCAACTGTTAAGGCTGCTTGGGGAATTCAAAGGGGTAATAACTAGAAAAATAGAGAAAATGACTTCATCGGATCACTGATTTTGACTTGGGGAGGTGGGGTTCAAATCCTTGTGTCCAAGGGTTAAATCCTGACCCTGCCAAGGAAGAGTTGTTCATCTCCCCACAAGTCACTGGACCTTCTGAGCTTCTGTTGTAAACTGATTCCACAAACTTCTGTGAAGGACCCCCAAAGTCAGGTGTGAGAGATGAGAGCTTACATTGTCCTAGGCAGATAAAACACCCACCTGAGCTTGGAAGGACGCACGTGGAAAGTCATGTCCGGGATGGAGGATTGAGGTCTCGGGCAGTAATGTGCACCAGGGGAAGGAGGATCAGGAGAGGACTTGGGGATGGCACTAGGGATCTAGAGACTCTCCAGGGCCAGGGGAGAGAGAGAGAGGGAGGCTGTCCGTACAGAGAATAAATACTTAGCAGGTAACTTCATTGGCAGGAAGTGCAGAGGGCTCCCGTAAGGGCTTGGGCTTGAGGAGCTCCTGTTCTCCATTTAAGGAGCCCCCAATCCCATGGGTGCACAGAGCAGGTCACTGTTCTCATGTCTGCATCCCCTTGTCTTCCGAGCACAGGCAGCTGCTGAAAACTGAGCTGGGCTCTTTCTTCACGGAATATCTCCAGGTGAGTGTGCTCAGCCTGTGCCCCTCCCGAGGGTGGGACTGGGGCAGAGGGCAACAGGGATAGGACCAGGAAGAACAGCTTGGCACAGTGATGATGCAGTGCACCTGCCTCAGGGCCAGGGGCTTTACAAACAGCTCTGTTGGCTCCTCCCAATAACCTCGGGGGGGTACTATTTTCACCTCCATTTTACAGATGAAGAAACTGAGGCAGTCAGAGTTGAAGGGATTTGCTAGGAGTCACACAACTAGGAAATATCTGAGATAGAATTGAATTCAGAGCTTTTTGATTCCAGATTCAATGCTGTAGGCACTGTGGCAGTGCCTGGGTTTGCACCCAAAATCTGATCATTATAGTCTCAATGTCTTGGCTTAGAGTTACGGCTGTCTTATAAAATGAGGCTTCTCCCAGTTCTTCCATCCCCTGTTCTAAGCTCCCCACAACTCTGTCACCCCCTGTTCTAAGCCCCCTCCCAGCTCTGACAACCCTTGTTCTAAGCTCCTCCAGCTCTGACATCCCCTGTTCTAAGCTCCCCCAGCTCTGACATCCCCTGTTTTAAGGGTGCTCCTAGCTCTAATTTTCTGTGTATCTTCACCCCGAAAGAATCAGCCCCATCTTCCCCACCCCTGACCCCGGACTGAGGCAGACCTCCTCAGCAGCAGCTTTGCTCAGGCCAGGGCTGGTACGACTATGCCCTCTAGTGAATTCTCCAATGGGCTCCAATGAGCCTATTCTCTATTTTACCCCGGGAGCTCATTATAATGGACATGGGGCTCCAACGAATGGTCCTGTACCATACTCATAAGTGTATGCTATCTCACACCTCTTCCTTCCTCCTTTGGGCCCAACCAAGCCCAAATTAAACACACATTTGGGGATGCCATTCAATGCTGCCAGAACTTCAAAGGGAAGGGACTTTGTTTTTGCTGAATGGGCCAGAACTCCAAAGTGTGGTTCCTTTCTTGATTAGTGATAGAGGGGCCATAGCTAAGCTGAGGAGGGGGTGGGACAGCTTGGGGTGGGGGTGGAAAGAGGCTCAAGTACCAGCCTCTGGCCTCCACTGAGAGACCTCGATTAAATCGCTTTCCTTCCTCTCTCCGATGAGGAGAAGGGAAGGGATTAGGGATGTGAGCATGGAGGGGAGCAGTAAGGGGGATAGAGAAAACATTTCTGCTAAGGAACTCTGCCGTCCTTTAGAAATTATCTGTTATTTTTTTACCTGCACTTGCTTGTAAATGCTAGAATTTCTCTCCTTTCCTGCTGAATGACGGTGCAGGAGAATTTGCTGAAAGCCAAGGGAATGGGGACCAAGGTTCGAGACCAAACCAGGGAGCTTACCTGTTGTGATGTGACATCCCACCTTCTAAGCTCTGTTCCTGGTCCTGTGGGCTTCTGGGAAACACTGACATGTGTTGGGCTTCTGCTTTCAGAACCAGCTGCTAACCAAAGGCATGGTGATCCTGAGGGACAAGATTCGTTTCTATGAAGGTAAGCCCAAGCAGGCAGCCCCAAGGGGCTTGACCATCTTAAATCAATCGGCAAATGTCCATCAGGTGTCTCCTACTTGTGGGAGCTGATGCTCTGATCCTGCACCATTGGCTTCCAATTTGCCCTGGCTGTTCTCTTCCCCCCCCCTTCCCCAATGCCCTTCTCACCTCTGCCTCCCCACTCTCCCAGCTTTCATCAAGGCTCAGTTTCCTGATTCCCATAGCTGTTAGGGCTTCCCTTCAGAGATTATCTCTTCTATGGGATAATGTCTGACTGTGACCACATTGAGGGCAGGGCTATCATGCTAAAATCTTAGTATAGTGTGCTGTGATTCTTTTCTTTTTCTTTCCTTTCTTTTTTCCTTTTTTTGCTGAGGCAATAGGGGTTAAGTGACTTGCCCAGGGTCACACAGGTAGAAAGTGTTAAATGTCTGAGGCCACATTTGAACTTGGGTCCTCCTGACTTCAGGGCTGGTGCTCTATCCACTGCACCACCTAGCTGCCCCTTCTTCATTACTTCTAATACATTGTGTTATATCACATATTGTATCAGATTGTATTCTATATTATATTTATGTTATATTTTACCCTATCCTATTATATTAATTTTATATTAGCACATTATACTATATCATATTACATTGTATTATGTCAATATTATTTCAGAGCATATTATATATTATATCATATTGCATTGTATTATCTCATGTATTACATTGTAGCATATTATATATTATATTCTAGACTGTTATATTTATATATTATATCACATCACTTATCTCATCATATTGTATTATTATCATTTTGTATTGTTATACTACATTCTACCCTATCCTGTTGTATATCATTAATTACATAATTTCGTATTATTATACTACATTACATTCTATTCTATCCTATTAATTATATTAGTATGTGTTATATGTCACATTACATTGTATTATGTCACATTTTATATCATATATTCTATATTACATTATATTATATTCTACCCTCTCCTGTTATATTAGCTATATATTATATAATATATATTATATATTATGCTATAGCATACTGTATTACATTAAATCACATTACGTTGTATTAGGTCACATGTTATATCATATTGTATTCTATATTACATTATATTCTACCCTCTCCTGTTATATTAGTTATATTTGAGCACATTATATATTATGCTATATCATCACATACATTACATTGTATTATGTCAGTATTACTTCAGAGCATATTATATATTATGTTATATTACATTATACTGTATCCTATCCTATTACATTAATTACATTATACAGAGAGCTACAATGTAATACATGAGATAATACAATGTAATATGATATATAATATGCTCTGAAATAATATTGACATAATACAGTGTAATATGCTAATATAAAATTAATATACTAGGATAGGGTAGAATATAATGTAATGTAATATAGAATACAATTGAAGGAGAACAGAAAACTGGGACCTGAGCATCCTCATCTCCCCATGTTACAGATGGAGCAGCTGGGAGGCTCAGTCCATAGAGTGTTCCTTGAAGTCAGGAAGACCTCAATTCAAATCCTGCCTCAGACATTCGCTGGCCTTGAGCGAGTTGCTCACCTGCCCCCTGCCTCAATCATGCAAAATGACATGTCTGTGAAATTCTTTATAGTCCTTAGAGGGCTTTATAAGTGCCAGATGAGGAAACTGAGGCTCACAGAGAGAGTTCTCTGGAATCTCTGCTGGGACCCAGCCTCGGACCTTCTGGCTGCTCCCCTCCTTAACTCTCCAGGTGGGAGTCTCCGGCTCCGGCTTCACACTCACCCCATTGTCCAGGCTCGCTTCACTCTGCTCCCTTTTGTGCCCGAGTCGGGGATCTTTCCCTTAGGCCCTGGGCCATCTCCCACTTCCAAGCCTTTGCACGAGTCCTCAGTCAGGCACTTTTCCCCCTCACTGACAGCTAAGGGAAGGAGGTTTGAGGTCACCCAGAGCAGGCTCTACAGAGTAATGAATAGAAGGGAACAGGACGTAAAGGCAGGGCCTTCGCGAAGGCCACCCGGGCCCCTAGTGCTCTGGGGATGGGCCTCTGTCTCTCAGCAGCTCCTTCCCGTTTCTGGCCTATGAAAACTGCTCTGGGCCAGGGCCCTGGCCCGGGGCCCCGGGTCCTCCCCCGGAAACCTCTGAGCTTCCTTTCTTCCCACCCCTTGGGAGGAAACTCCCAGGCCTGGGGCCAGTGGAGAAAGCTGAGTCAGGACCCCTGGTCACATCAGGGGCTTTCCCCTCTCTGGCAGGAGACCCCCAGCCCCAGGGGCTTCTGGGCCCAGTCTGGCTCTCATTTGTGAGCCTGTGCTGCTGGGGGGCAGCCCTGGGCTTCTATCTGACCCTTGCCTGATGGCCATCTGACACTGGCTTGGTGCCCAGTGTGGGGGAATGAGCCTCCAGCACAGCAGCTCTTCCCCACTGGATCATCCCCCACCTCAGTCCCAAGGTAATACCCCTCCCCTCAACATTTGGGCACTGAGTGCTTACAACCACAGTGGTGACTTAGGGCTCAGCTAGGATGATCCCTGGGACCTGCCTCTGGAATGGGAGAGGCCCTTCCTACCAGAGACTGAAGGGCAGGAAAGCTGGGGAATGGGGTCATGGGTCTGGAGGCAGTGAAGCTGCCACCACCAGCTTGGCCACCTCTGGTGCCTGTGCCACCCTTGCCACTACCATTGGTCTGCCACCTCTCCTGCCTCTCCCAGTCTGCCACCACTGCTGCCTTTGTTACCACTGCTGCCTTTGGCACCAGTGCCTGTGCCACCCTCCTGCCTCTGCCACCCTTGCCACCCCTCCTGCCTCTGCCACCCCTACCACCACCGGTGCCTGTGCTACCACTGCTGCCTTTGTTACCTCCACTGCCTTTGCCACCACCGCCTGTGCTGCTGCCTGGCACAAAGTCTGTGTGTTCCCCCTCAGATATGACCCAGTTTCTTTACCATCTTGCTGTCACCAAGCTGCCTTGTGGGATGCTCAGACAGCGCTGGGCGGCTTCCATGGCACCGAGTTGGACGTGGCTAGATTTCCCCCCTCTGTGGATTTCAGAGCAGCCCTGACCGCTTGGGCCCCTGCTCGGCTGCCCCTCTGTACTTGTGCTCCCTTTGGAGACCTCTCCCCTTGGCACTTAGTCCTGAAGCTGGGGAAAGGCCAGGAAGAAAACCTTCCAGAAGGTCCAGGTTGGGGGAGCGTGGCTTCAGGGATACGGAGTTCATGCCCTTGTTCTAGCCTTGGTTGACTGCTTTGTCTTTTGTGGGCTTCAGTTTGTTCTCTTGTCAAAGGATTGAGGCAAGAGGTCCTTCTAGCTCGGATCCTGCAGGCCAGAGTCTTCTGGAGGAAATGCTACCGGGGGTCCCCAGGGACACAGGGAGAGATACAACTCGTGGTCTTGGAGCCAACTCGAACCCTAAGCAGCCTCTGTGAAAGGCCTTGCCTCCTCTGCTCGTGGGCCAGCACCAGCCTCCTTCAGCTGGGGAGACCCAGCAGGGTGCAATCAGAACAGAGGCGGGTTCACGAGGAAGGGTTTACAGCCAGTTCTTCAGAAGCAGGGACAAGGAAGGGATTCCCGGGGTGATCCTGTGCCCACATGATGCCATCACAGATGAAGGGGTCGGGCCCAGTGAGATCATGAGAGAGTACACAGGAAGGACTTGGGGAGCCAACCTCGCAGCACTGGGTGCCCGCTCTCCATCTTAATTATTATTAATCAATGGCCTGTAGTAAGCACCTGAAGTGTGCCAGCCACCAGAGACAGGGACAGCCCCGTCCCAAAGAGCTCAGTTACCGCCATGGGCGTGTATATATTAGAGATGCAAAGGCTGTTGTGCGGGAGACTCTGTGGTTGGGAGGAAGGGCTCCAGCATAGCCTCCCACAAACTGAGCAGATCTGGAAATGTATCCTTTGAGTAATGAAAGCTTTATGGGCGCAGCCCTCCACTCTCCCAGAAAGTAAGGAAACACTGATTATGCATTACAATGTATCCAGGTGGGTGCTGAGAGACCATTAGTTCCCCTGCGGGGCCCTTTAGTCCCGGGAGCTAGCGAGTGGATGGAGACTGACACGTCCCATCCAGGTACAATGCTGAGGGGAAAAACCAGCTTGGAGGGGCTGACCAGCCCTCCATAAAGCTTCTCTGGAGGTAGAGGGACTTGCTGCCTTTCCCACTAGAATGCCAAGGGAAATCCTTCGGACAGTAACTGGTCTTCTCTTCTTCTAGGGCAGAAGCTACTCGATTCTTTGGCAGAAACCTGGGATTTCTTTTTCGGGGATGTCTTGCCCACACTCCAAGCCATTTTCTACCCCGTTCAGGTGAATAATTTTAATGCGGTCACTTGGAGATGGACCACTTGGGTCTAGCAAAGTATCTTTTTGAACCCCTTTCCTGACTAGGAAATGGGATGAGAACTTCTCACTCCTTCCCGTTCCTGGTGTTCTCTAAGGGAACAAGTGCTGTGGGCAGTGGAGCAGCCAGTGCCCCAGTTGGGCAGTCCCCTGCCTCTGGTCCGGGCATGGGCTCGGGGCTTTGGTTGCATTGACTTAGGGAAGTTGATTTAATCTTGAAGCAGGTTCTGTGAGAGCCTTGGGGAAGGGGGAGCTGTGGCTCCTCTTCTAACTCTGGCCCTCGTGTGCGCAGGGTAAGGAGCCCTCCGTCCGGCAGCTAGCCCTCCTGCATTTTCGGAACATTATCACGCTCAACATTAAGCTGGAAGATGCCCTCTCGAGGTCCCGTGCCAGGATTCCCCCCTCCATTGTCCAAATGCTGCTGGTCCTCCAGGTCAGTGCTCCCTGTGGGGTGGCTCCGGTAAGTTCCAGGATCCACAGGCCATGCCCGCTGCCACGCGTGACACTGATGCTGCTGTTGTCCATATTTTGGGTTGGCACCGGTCCGGGGGGTCGGGCCCTTCCCCTGCATGGCCACCCCACACCCGAGGACGGATGCACAAATAGGGTTGAGAAGGGAGCAGGAGGTACGCAGTCAGGCCCTCGACTCTGTAGCTTCTCTGTGAGTCCCAGGGGAGTTGGGTGGGGGGATTCCCGCCACTGGCTTGACAACACAAATATAGATCCATCACCCATATGCTGCCAGGGATGGCACTGGGCATGGCTGTGCCAGCGGGAGAAGCCTATAGGGTATCCCAGCTTGCCCGTGCTCTGATCAGTGTCATCTCATTGACAAGATACTGTGGTCGGGCATTACTGCTAGCATGGCTTCATTCGTTCAACTAGCATTTATTCAGCTCCTGCTGTATTTAGAGATAGAAGAAGTGAATGGCTAGAGAGCAGAAGGTCCTGGCTTCTACTCCCACTCCAACACAAAGGACCAGCAGAGGGGCTGTGGGATTCTAGAGAAGTCATTTGACCTTTGGGTACCCCTGGTAACTCTCCAAGGCTGTGACGGACATGTTGCTGACCCACAGCAAGAGACCATTTCCATGTTCAGATTGCATGAAGGGAGTCCAGAACTACCCAACCCCCCCAAAAAGCAATGTGCCAGATGGTGGGCTAAGTGCCTGCCCTCATGGCACTTATACCCACCCCGGGGCTGAACCCAGCCCTTCTGCTGCAGGGAGCCCTCTAGTTGAGCCCAGTGAGTGGGGCAGTTCACCCTGAGGACCGCTGGGGAGTTCTTGCAGGGATGGGAAGCCAGGATGCCATAGGCCTGGCCCCTCCCCAGACCCTACTTCTGCCGGGATGCCTGCCAAGATCTCTCCCAGGCTGCATGGTCCTGGCCTTGACATCCCCTTTTAGTGTGTGCACAGTGAGAGGGTCTCTGGGCGGAGCTGCTGCAGGGGTGTAACCCCATCTGGGGGGCCCCCAGAGGTCCCTGCATCACAGACTGAGAGAAAGAATCGTGGTAGCCCCAGGGCCCACCCTGGATTAGGAAAGGGGGTGATGAGAGGGCCAGTCTGGAGGAGGGCAGCCAGGCTGGGGAGGGCCTGCTGCAGGGGGAGCAGCAGGAACAATGGAAGGACCTACAAGGACACTCTTTTGGGGCTGAGTAACCTCCCCAGAGGACTGCCGGCTCCTGCCCCCACAGGTCTGTGAGCAGAGGCAGGATGGCCAACTTGGGGAGGAGGGTTCCTCTGGAGGACTGGGCTCCTTCCAACTCTCAGTTCCACGAAAAAGCCCTAGGCATGGAAATAACTTGGCTCCGGTGGTCAAGCTGCAACTTGGGGCTCACTGACTTTCGGCTCTTGTCTATGCTGACACTCCGCCCCCCCCCCCCAGCTCAGGCCAACAGCGCCCACTGACCACAGGCTGGGGGTGAGTGACTCCACGCCCCCAGTGCAAGCCAATAGCACCCACTGACCAGAGGCTCTGGTCTTAATCTGACCCCCTCAACCCAGGCCAACAGTACCCACTGACCAGAGGCTCTGGTCTTAATGTGATCCCTCTCAGCCCCGGCCAACAGCACCCACTGACCACAGCCCAGGCCAGAATCCCTCCCACATCCCTGAGATGGGATCTGGGTCCTGCTTGCACATGTCTAGTGACGGGGAGCTCACCCTCTTCCCTGTCCTGACAGGTCTGTGGATGCAGAGTCAGGACTTGAGTCTAAGTCATCATTCAGTGTGACCCTGAAAAAGTACGTGCTCTTCAGCCTTGGTTTCCTCACTTGTCAGGTGGGGGGGTAGTCACACTGACATGCTCCCTTCCCTGTCAGGGATGGGAGAAGTTAAGTGCTTTGTAAGTTGCAAAGGGCACTTGGGATGTGGTACAATCCTTGGTCACCCAGTAGGGAGCAGGGAGGCCAGTGGGCATGTATCCCAGAGCTGCCAGCTAAAGCCCATTGGTGGGAGAGGGGTCTTCCCTCGCACTGCCCCTGCCAGGGAAGCCTGACGTGGGGAACCTTGCCTGAGGGTCCCAGAGAGTATGACTTGGCTGGGTGGGAAGCCCACTCTTTCCCCCACACTTGGGTCAGGTACTGCCGAGCCATGGGGGCCAGAAAAGGGAAGGATGCAGGGTCCCAGGAGAAATCGCAGCGGAGACTCATACCTGGGCCAGGTTATACCTCAGCACAGATGGCTGGCTGGGACCCCATGCTCCAGTGAGCGCCACCTCCTCAGCTACAGGTGACGACACAGAGGCCCCCAAACAGGAAGCTCCTTGGCCAAAACAAGGAGCAACATTGGGCCAGCTGCAGGTCCCCCAGCCGCAAACCCAGGTGGTCTGTCCACAGGCCAGGTGCCAGGAGGACCCTCAGGCTGCCTCAGGGATGTACAACAGAGGGCCTAGCAGCTTGTTGTTGATCAGCAATGGTGGGATTGGAATGGTGGGGGCCCTGAGCCCCCAAAGGCAGAGTTAAAGAATATCCAAGGGGGAGGGGATTTCCTAAGACACAACGTTCCCCTTTGGCCATCCATCCCACACCCACCTCAAAGACCCCTGGATTTCAGCTTTCCCCTGCCTCCTTCCCTCTAGCACCTGCTGTAGGATCTGGCAGGAAGGGAGGCACATTTAATAGAATGATGGAGACCTCAGCCCTTTTCCAGCCAGGCCTTTGGGGCATCTCCGTCACTCCAAAGCCTTTTCTCCCACTGCTGCATGGGACACAACTCACATCTTTGGGCCTTCGTCCATGGTGCTGCGCCCTCCGTGAGGGATAGCCCCTCAGCTCTCACCCTCCCCTCCTTGGAGATCTTCTGGTCCAGATCAAACCAACCAGGAGCCTTCACTCAGATCCCCTGGGCTGCCCCTCTTCACACTCTCTCTAGCTCATCTGAACTGTTCTTCTTAAGCCATGGTGTCCTGAACCCAGCCCAGAACCCTAGAATAGTCAGCCACTTAATACAACCCAAGGTGACCTTCCTGTTCTTGGCCCTGCCACCTACTCCTCAGAATACTGGAGAGCTGGTGGTCCACTGAGAGACTCCAAGAGCCTTTTCAGGCAAGCAGTAGTCTGACCTTACCTCATATTCTTCCTTTGTCAAGTTATAGCATCTTTCTGTCTCCCCTCGGTCCTCCAGACAGAGTGGATGTCTGGGGTTGGCAGCCTGGCTTCTGTGTGAAAGGGAAAAGGGTACCCTGATTCCAATGAGTCTGAGGTCTCCGAAGGCCTGACATGATTCCTCCCTGTGTGCCCCCCCCCATTATTGTGACTTCATCATCAAAGGAGATCATGGTGTGACCAACAACACTTGCACTTGCCCCCACCTATGGTCCGTATCCTCAAGGAGCTCATAGTAGAGAGCTGTGCCCCTCTTGTCCCACAGCCCCTTGGGGACCAGCAAAGGGTACATGACTGGTTGGCTCTGAATACAGGCTCTGTTCCCCTCCCCTAAATGTGGCTTATAGGACAGTCTCTACTTTTTGTGGTCCATTTAAAAGACTGGCACCCTTTTGCTCCCTTTAAAGGGAAAGGGGTCGGGCCCAACGTGGACCCAGGCAGTGAGTGACTTTGCCCATAAGCACTGGGGGATTTTGAGATAGGGGACCAGCACTGCTTAGGGTGGTCCGGGAAGCATGAGGCAAGCAGGCCTTTCTGCCCCAAGGGAGCAGTAGGGACACAGGTGCCCAGGGCATGAAGGTTAGAGGGAAAGGGAGAGGGCAGGACTGGAGAGCCCTGGAGGCCAGACTACGAACTTGGCCTCCATTTAGTATGTACACCCTGTGGGCAGGGAAGCAGGAGTCCTGAGTGAGGGAGTGAGGGTGCGATACTGGTGCAGTGGGGCAAGTGACCAATGACAGAGTTTGCCCTGGGCTGGGGGGCAGTGAAGAAAAAAAGAGCTTGATGGGCAAGGATAGGTACATTAAGCTATGCCAGTCTCAGGCTTAGAGGATGGGGAGCCTGAGCCTGCTAGGCCTGGGAGAAGGGGGGGAATGGCTGCATGTGTAGAATCCTTCAGCTTTCAACACTCTGGGAGCAGGCAGGGCTTTAGACAGTTCGAGGGCATGTTGGAATGGGATTCCATCCTGGTGCACCTGTCACTTAAGCCAGGCTGCCACCCTGGTGGCCCCTCACTCTCCCCACCCTGGGTCCCCCTGCCCAATAACCTTCCCTTTGCCTTCTCAGGGTGTGCATGAATCCAAAGGTATCACAGAAGACTATTTGAAGCTTGAGGCTCTGATCCAGAAGGTGGTCTCACCCTATCTGGGTACCTACGGCCTCTATTCTAACGATGGCCCCTTCACACACTCCTGCATCTTGGGTAAGTGGCAATCAGGTCGTCTCAGCTGCAGCCCAGGCCTCAGTGATGGCTTTTGGGAAGGAGAGATGAAAGGGAGGCAGGGAGGCAGAAATGGAGAGAGGGAAAGAGAGAGGAGGCATAGAGGGAGAAACGGAAGGAGAAGACGAGGCAGGGAGAAATCATTAGAGACAGACGGAGAGGGAAGAGAGACAGGCAGTGAGAGAGATGGGGGAGAGGAAGAGAGATGAAGGGACAGGAGGAGAGAGGAAGTAAGTCAGGGAGGGAGAAATGGAAAGAGGGAAGGAAGGAGGGAAAAATGGAAGGAAAGAAGGCATGAAGGGAAAAAGGGAAGGTAGAAGAGAAAGGGAAAGGCTGAGAGAGACAGAGAGCAAGGGGAGAGACAGAAACAGAAAGACAGGCAGAGCCAGAAATGGGGAAGAGGGACAGACAGATGGAGGGAGAGAAGGGGGGGGGCAGGACAGAGGGAAAGAAGGCAGGAAGAGAGAAATAGAAGAAGGGAAGGAGAGAAAAGGAGGCTAAGAGGGAGAGACAGACAGGAAGACAGAGATGGACAGTGAGAGACACAGAAGGGGAGAGTCAGTCATAGAGTTGGGGGGGGGGGGAGCTGGAGTCCTTCATCCTCCAGCCTCCTGGGCTCGGAGCTGAGGCCCTGCCTCCTTGGGCCTCCGTGCCTCTCTGATCGTGCTCTCTCCCGTAGAAAAGCGCTTTTCCCGGCGCCCGAAGGCAGGCGACGTCCTGGCCAAGAACCCGGTGGTGCGCTCCAAGAGCTACAACACGCCGCTGCTGACGCCAGTGGCGGAGTACGAGGCCGAAGGGCTGGGGGCCGGCGGCCGCAGACACTCCGTCTCCGAGATGACGTCGTGCCCCGAGGCTCAGGACTACGGGGCCCTGGGCGCTGCCCTTGACCTGGGCTCCCAAGGCTCGGCCCTGGCTGCCGAGGCCGAGCGCTCGGGGGGCCCGTGCCGGCAGCACCGCCAGCCCAGCCCGCCCTTCCTCCTGGCCCGGGCCCCCGCCCCGGCCTCGGCCCCCTCCTCCAGCCCCGAGAACCTTGTAGACCAGATCCTGGAATCCATGGATTCGGACTCGGAAGGGATTTTCATAAACTTTGACCGAGGACGCCCGAAGGCCGCCGGCTACGGCATGGAGGGGGGCAGACAGAGCGTCGTGTGACCCCTGTCCCTGCCGGAGGACCACCCGGCTCGGGCTCAGGCAGCGAACGTGTGGCAAAGGTGGCCTGATTCGGCGGAGGGCAGCCTGGCACTGGGAAGAGGGAGGCCCCGGGCAGCACTGGCAGACTGCCGGCCCTCTGTGAGCCCCCTCCTCCTCGTCTGTTAAATGGGGGGGAACCCCCACCCCGCTGACCTCCCGGAGAGGACGTGAGGATCCCAGGAAATAATAAGATGTGGGGAGGCACTTTGGAACTCTAATGTACTGTGTGGAGGACGTGTGGGCCACTTTTGGGCGATGTGTGTGTTTGTGTGTGCGAGAGGAAACATTGAGAGAACACAAGAACCTTTGGATGTATTTTTTCACTCCCTGGTTTCATCAGTCCCCTCCCATCAGGTTTTCTGCCACCTGGGCAGGGCTTCTCCAGGGGAGGGACTTTCCCAGGGGATCTATCTCAGCCCTCCTTCCCATTTCTCCCTAGGACCCATCACCCTCGGGAGCCATTTTTTTTTTGCGTCTATCACCCGATCACCAAGTGTTTGCCCTGACCCTGGCAGTAGCACTGGGCAAGGCACTAGGAATAGTCCAGCAGTTCTTGTCCCTTGTCTACAGCAGAGCTTTGGACAAGTAATTATAAGCTATCAAAGAAACACAAAGGGATTTTCACCAGGAGGACACTGGGATTGAGTTTGTGGAGGCTCAGCAGCAGGCAGGAAGGCCCTGGGTCAGTGAGCAGCCTCCTTCTCAGGCCAGGCTCGCCCCAGACCCTTCTAGACAATTGGAATATACTAAGGCTGACCAGCATAAGTGGGACACCTCCACCCTCAACCCCCTCCCTCAGTCCCCTTCCAGGACAGCCATAGTCTACCTGCCAACAGCACTTACTCTAAATCAGGGTCACTCCCCAAAGCTCCATGGGTATCACCAGTCTGTCACCAGACAGTAGCAATCAACCTTTCCCATCCTTCAATCCCCACCAAACAAGTGACCTCCATGAATTGGGGCTGCTAGCTCTGTCTCCTTCTGAGCTTATCCATAGCCCGGCTATCATGCTGGCAGCCTGGACACCCCACCTCACCCCTCAGCAGTGATGGCTCAGACCAAGAACGCTGAATCTGTGACTAGAAACAGCCAAAGAAAGGTGGTACTCTGGAGCTGGTCCCGCCTTCCTCCTCTCCCAGCTCAGGCTGCCTCTTCCCAGGCTCCCTAGACACAAAGTGGCAAAAAGGAAGGAACGTCTCCGGAGCAGCCTCCTCATCTATTAAGCAGGCTTGTGTCTGGATGAGAGCAGCACATTGGTTTAGGCTCAGAAGGAGTCTACTCACTCCCCTATCCAGAACTAAGATAGTTTGCAAAATGAGGGAGCTGGGAACCAAGGTCTTGCCTTCCCTCCTGCCTTCTGCACTCTTGGGCTGTGGTTCTCAATTTTCCCCTCATTGGCCCAAGTCCCACACGGTCCTGGAAACTTAAATTAAAATCCATGAATATAAAATGGTGTGTGTGTGTGTATTAAAATCCTGCTTGTAGATTCAATTTTCTGTTGTTCCCTTCACCAACATTAACTGTCTTTTCTGGGCAAAAGCATTGGAGGGAGCCAGAAGTGGCAAACATCCCATGTGATGAATGTGGGAGATGTACCCAGAAAGGAGGGGCACACAGGAAATGAACAGTGCTTATGAGAACAAAGGCCCCCCATAAATGACCTTGTTAGCTGGAAAACTTGAGAAAGCAGTGCAAATCACACAGGACAGGCTTAATAAGTATTTGTGGGCTGATAGATCAACTGAAACTGAGCCTTGGAAGAAGGGAAGGAGTTCAATGAAACATCTTTTCTGAATACTAGGTCTGGGCTAGATATTCAAAGAGAGCAAAATTTTTTTGGGGGAGCTTCCATTTTCCTAGGCTGTGCGTGGGTGAGTGATCACACTTAGGTGGTAATTAATTTCAAGAGGTGGAAAGCCCCGAGTCCTGGTGGAGGGTGAGGTCAATCTCTGCCCAGGTGTAGATCCATCCCTACCTTATTTTGAGCAGTCCTTGTCCGTGCTTCCTCATAAACTCAACACTCTGGAGGTCTTCCCCACCCACCAAGATGCTCAGGTTGCCCATCTGTGGTTCCTCACACTTGTACAACTAGCTCATCTAGTTCCAGACTCATTTCCCAGTAGTGATGTGTTCTCAGCCCTCCTCATGCACTGTCTGGGAATGTTATAACTCTGGTGTCCGCCATGGGCTTCTCCACTGCCGTTTGGTGTTTCAAGGGGCACAGCCTTCCCATCACCAAGAGGATATAAGTATCATAAAGATGAATTTTTGCACGATCATTGAAAAAACAGTTCATTTCCCAAATAGCATCCAGTTCACTCCCTTCAATCCCAGACTTGGCTCATCATCTGTTTGCCTGCTGAGCCTTGCAGAGCCAGTCGGCTGTATGGTATCGCCTGGGCAATGGGCATCATTTATCCACTAAGCTTCCCCACGTGGATTGTTAGTCCATTTTCTTTTTTCTTCTTTTTTCCTTATTTCTTCTCTCACTCTCCTTCCCTTCATTCTTTCCTTCCCTCCCATCTTTTTTTCTTTTCCTCTTTTCCTTCCTTGCTAACTCATCCACCCTTTTTTCCCTTTCTTCCTTCCTCTCTTGTCTATTCTGTCTTTTTTCTTCCTTCCTTCCCTCTCTTCTTTCCTCTTCCTTCCCTCCTTCCTTTCTTTTTCTCTTCCTCTATTCTTTCCTTTCTCCTTATCCATCCCTTTTCTCTTTCTTCTTCCATGCTTCTTTCCCACTCTGTCTCTTCCTTCTCCCTCCTTTCTTTTCCACCCTCCTTTCATTCCATCTTCCCATCCATCCTTTTTCCTTCTTCCTCCTCCTCTTGTTGTGCCACCGTTGCCCTGTCTCAATTTCCCTTAATTGTTCTGCCTCTATTTCCCTGAAATGTTCTGCCACAATTTCCCTGAAATGTTCTGCCAC
>JAJPUD010021398.1:0-23120 GCA_023553655.1 Myrmecobius fasciatus | reverse complement strand
CCCAATCCCAAACCCTTACACTGGCCTTAGAGTAAGGCCATCTGGATTCAAATCCTAGTTAGTCATTTAACCAAAGTTTCCTCATCTTATCAAATGAAGGGCAGCAAGATGTGTATAGCAGATGGAGGGCAGAGCCTGGAATCAGGAGGACCTGAGTTCAAACCAGCCTCAGACACTTCCTAGCTGTGTGACCCTAGAAAAGTCACTTAACCCTGCTTGCCTCAGTTTCCTCATCTGTAAAAAAAAAACGAGCAGGAGAAAGAAATGGCAAACCATTCCAGTATCTTTGCCATATATGGATCATATATGGCAACAACTGAGTACCAAACCCCAGCAGCTTTCCTTCTCCAGTCTGTCTCTGAATCTCGAGCCCCCCAGCCTTGTGGCTATAGCCATGAATTTCAGCCCTCAGCCTCCTGTGGGGAGGCCAGTGATGATGGTTGGCGCTTGGAGCATTGCCAGCTCTCTGGGCTCATTTTCTCACCATCTGTGACCACTACCATGACCCAATGCCCGCAGGTCTCTTGGCTCCGGCCAGATGGCTACTCACTGCAGCTCCTGCTGCCTCTGGCAGATCTCCTGGGTGGCATGGTGCCGGCCCTCCAGCAGAGTCTCTGCCAGTCGTTGGCAGGTTGCCACTCGCCTTCCACCTGACTCCACCTGGTGCTGAAACAGCTCATACTTGGCCCGGAGGTGCTGAGGGGGAAGGACAGGTGGAGAGAGATGCTCACCTTCTGTCCAGGGGTCAGCGAGTTAGGATGCCAGAGAGAACAGGGCTCTTTCCATTTTGTCCTCTTAAATAGATCTCCAGGTCCCAGACTGGGAAGTTGGCATAGCCCCTATAGCCTCTCAGGATCCTTGTACGAGCATGCTAGAAGGGCAGTCCCATAATTTGGGGGTACCAGAGAGTGGGAGACTAGGGCTGCTACATTTGGGGCTGGGAAGTCTGGCCAAGGGATGGGGCTCCCCAAAATTCGCTGACTTTCTCTGCCCTGATTACTGCAGCTCTCCACAGGGGACATGGCCATTCTGTCCACCCCACGAAGCTGGAACCACAGCCTCCTGGGGCACCCTGGCTCTCCCACTCTCCAGGGTGTTTCCCTTCCTTGAGGACACCAACCTTGGGCACTCCCCTTCTCACCAGCACACGTGCGTAGTCTTCTCCAGGGTCTTCCTCACAACCGGCCACCTGCTTCTGCCTGGCCAGCCAGCCCTGGAGTTCCTCAGCCTCCTGGAGGAACTCATGCAGCTTCAGCTCCTCCTCCAGCCGATGGCCTCTGTGGTCACCCCCCCCCCCAGTGGTCTTAGCCAGGGAGGGTGAGGGGGTAGATGCCACTTGTCTCATTCACAGCCTCATGGCTGGATGAGATATGGTAGGAGTTGTGTGTGTGTATGTACATGTGTGTATGGGCGTATAAGTGTCTATACATGGGTGTATGAGGGCAGATGAATTGTGTATAATAATAGATTTAGCAACAATAATAATAGCTGGTGTTTATATAATTTTTTTAGGGGGGAGGCAAAACTCACATAGGTAGTATCTGTGGCCAGATTTGAACTCCTGACTCCAGGACTAGTGCATTTATATAATATTTTAAACACTTTGAATCTGTTCTCTCATATTACATACATATATGAATACATATACAATCTCATTTGATTCTCACAAGTCGGTGAGGTAGCAGCTATTCTTAACCCCAAGTTACAGATGAGGAAACTGAGGCTGGTCAAGTAATCTATCTAGGGTCACACAGCAAAGTTAGGGATCGAGGTAGATCTTGAACTCAGGTCTTCCTGATGTCAAGAACATCACTCCATCTCCTGCACCACCAAAGGTCATCTTCATTTAGCCCTCATTTTATGTAGGAGAAAATTGAGGTTTAGTTAAGTCAAGTGACTTGTCCAAAATCTCACTCTTTGTGAGTAGCAGAGGAAGGATTTGAATCCAGATCTTCTGACTCTGAAGCCCTTGTGCCGCAATGGCTCCCTCTATGGGTGGGGGAGTAAGAGGATGACTGGGACAGAGGACAGGAGGAGGGAAGGGGATCATGGATTCCTGCTCGGGCAGTTCCTGCCCTCAGCATCTATTAGAAGAGGAAAGAGTACCTTTCAGGCACCTATCCCTTTCCCAATAGATCTGGAGGGAGCCATGGTCTAAGATGGCATTGTTGGGAGGCTCGGTGGTGAGAATTCTGGGCCCGGCATCAGGAAGGCCTCAGTTCAAATACAGCCTCAAACACTAGCTGTGTGATCTCGGGAAGTCAATTAGACTGTCTGTCTCAGTTTCTTCATCTGTAAAATGGGCATAAGAATAGCACCTTCCTGCCAGGGTTGTTGTGAAGATCACATGAGAGAACAACTGGAAAGTGCTTACCTTATCTGTTATTATTATTATTAATTATTATTACTGCTGGGGGGATGCCGGGTCCCAAGCAGGCTCTACTCTGCCTGGGGGTGGGGGTGAAGGGGAGAAGAAGGCTGCAGAGCAGCTGCAGCTTGGCTTCTCACCTTGTGGTGGCCAGTTCCTTCAGCTCCTGAAGCTGGATTTCTAGCCGTCCTGGAGGCATGGGGACCTTATTGGGGGATGTGGGGCAGGTGAGGGTTTGTGCCGTCTGAATGAGCTCCGCTACAAAGCTCCCATAGAGGGCTAGCTCCTGTTCTAGGACCTGTAGACATGGGATCAGATGGTGAGGGCCTGTGTTAGTACAGGGTGGAACATTCAGAAAGGGATAAGTAGAAAAATCATTCATTCATTCAGCAAGCACTTATTGAGTACCAGCTGTGTGCCCAGTATCAGAGAAGCAGATAACATGATTCTCTGTCCTCAGGAAGTTTATGAGTGTGATGAGAAAGAATTATATTCAACAAATACTCACTGGATATTTTTTACCATGGGCAAGCCCAATTTCCACTTATGCTATAGCTTCTCTCTCTCTATCACCCATTTTCCCAGGAATGAAAAGTTATAAAATATATTTACTTATCTTTGCCATTATGATGGTAAAATATTAGGCAGTGAGGTGGTCCAGTGAATAGAGTACTGGGCCTGCAGTTAGGAAGAACTGAGTTCAAATCTGTTCTCAGACACTTATTTAGCTGTATGAACCTGGGCAAGTCACTTAACCATTCTCACAGTTTTCTCAACTATGAAATATGTAAAACATTTTCTTAATTGTAAAACAAACGGAGATAATAATAGCATCTAACTCCCAAGATTGTTGTAAGCATCAAATGGGGTGATATTTTAAAAGTGCTTAAAACAGTGCCTGGCACAGTAATAAATACCAGTTTCTATTATTATTATTTGCATAATTACTATGGAAGATAAGTATGTTATAATGAATAGAATTCTAAGCTTAGAATCAGAAAAATCTGACCATGCTGTTTGACTTTAGCAAGTCACTTAATCTTTATGAACCTCAGATAAACTTCTAAGGTTCAGCTACCAAATTATTCTCAGACTGCCCATCTGTCCTTGGTAGAGGGAAGTTCAACTACCCTGAGAAATTACAGGTCAATATCATTAATAACTCTCATTTATAACACAAGGTTTTTTAAGCATGAATGTTGAAAATTATCTTTGCATGTATTTTGAAAAATAAAAAGCTATTATAAAAATAAATAAATAAGAGAGAATTATTAAAAAAACTCAAAACAACTCCCATTAATATAACATTTTAAGGTTTATAAAAGACCTTCCTTAGAGCCATCCCATTTTACATATGAGAAAATTGAACTTCAGTGAGTTTAAGTTACTTACCTAAGATCACCGAAAGAAATGTTAAAGCTGAGAAATGTTAAAATCTTAATTTTTACCTAAGGGCTCTATAGAATATCCTTTGTGAATGAGGAATACATATACATTCAAATGTATATGTATATGTTTGTATATATAACATATGTATGTATATGTGTATAATCATGATTATGTATATATAATTACATATTAGAAGTATGTATAATATATAAAGCATATAAAATAATCTAGCATTTATATAGTGCTTTAAGGTTTTCAAAGCACTTTACAAATATATTTTTTTCCTCATAACAATTTTGGGATGTGTGTCTTATTATTATCTCCATTTTTAGTTTTTATTGTAAGTTGCTTTTCAGTTGTGTCCAATTTTTCATGACATCTTTGGGATTTTCTTGGCAAAGATATTCGAGTGATTTGCCCTTTCCTTTTCCAGTTCATTTTACAGATGAGGAAACTGAGGCAAAACAGGATAAAGTGACTTGTCCAGGGTCACATAGCTACTAAGTGTCTGAGGCTGGATTTGAACTTAGACCTTCCTGGCTCCAGGCCCAGTACTCTATCCAGTGCTTGGCAAAGATATCAGAGTAGTTTTCCATTTCTTTCTCCAGTTCCTTTCATCAATGAGGATTCTGAAGCAAATAAGGTTAAATGGCTTTCTTAGAGTCATATAGTTAGTAAATGTCTAAGGGCAGATTTAAATTTGGGAAGATGAGTTTTCCTGATCTCGATACTCTATCCACTGTGCCATCTATGTGTTCCATTTTACAGATAAAAAAATTAAGGGGTTGGGGGCTTGTCTAAGGTTACATAGCTAATAACTATCTGAGGCTGGATTTGAACTCAGAGCTTCCTGACTCCAGGTCCAGTGCTCTATTCATTGTGTCACCAATGTATATAAATAAATATATACTATATATAAATAAATCTATATATAGGGTGTTTCAAAAATCTCATGCACTCTTAAGCTATTAAATCATAATTTGGGGGTGCCTGGATAATGTATTTTTTTAATTTAAAAATTCTCAATTTAAGAAAACACCAAATAAATCAAACATTTACATATATAGAAGGAGAGGATTCTATATGGAACTGTGAATCTATTATGCTCCTACTATATCTTAAATCATTAGAGGAGGAAGTGTTTGCAGCTAGCTAGTCTGGATGCACATGACATGAGTGAGGCTGGTAAGTGTATTGGTTGGAAGTCACAAAATGAAAAGTTTTATTAAAAAAAAGAAAAAGAAAAACTATTAAGGACACTAGTAGTCATACTAGGTTAGATGTACATTCTGAAGAATATAAAGTGATTATGAATTTTTTGCTAAAGCACAGCTATCAAATTAAATTTTTATAAGGAGTTATTAAAAGTATATAATATTTGTCATATAATTTAACATATTTAGCATGTATTAGATTACCTGTCATCTAGGGGTGGGGGTGGGGGGAAGGAGGGGAAAAGCTTGGAACAAAAAAAAAGTTTTGCAAAGGTCAATGTAGAAAAATCACTCATATGTTTTGTAAATAAAAAAATAAATAAAATTATATAATATTTGAAAGTAAATTAGTATTAAAGGGAAAACCTGTAAATATGTAGAAAAGGCTTCAAATAAAATATGAAATATGCTTTAAAAAAAACCTAAGGAAGCCACAGAGTTAGTCTTTGACTTCTGGAAGCTCTTATATTGGATAGGGTCTGCTCATTCCACTTTTCATTATTTCATGCAAGTCCTTCCATGTTTTTCTAAGATCACTGAGCTCATCATTTCTTATAGCTTATCTTTAAATCTACCTGAATAAGTGACAGTGGCTTTTTCTTTCAGGTGGTATCTAGAGTGAAGGAATCATTTGCTCACATCAAAGGGCACCATGCAGTAGTGGTGCCTCATTCCCTCCTCTCAACAGAATCTGAAGAAGGTATGGGGGGATTATTTCTCCCAGGTGCTGGAGGTGTATGTGTGTTTGTATGTGTACATGTGTATTCTTACCTTTGACGTGAATATCCCTCTATGAAAGCTAATCTTACTATAAATGGTTAAATGGAACTGGGGTGTTGAGACCCCTGAAATTAGAGAAACACAATCAAAGGGTGCTTGCCCCAATATCCTGGGGAAAAATGGGGGAGAGATGGAATATAATAACATCCTGAGCCTTCAGCCATTGGGAGCCAGAGAATGACTGTGAAAGTCAGAGCACAAAATGCCCCGTTCCCTTCCTTTCCCAGCTCCCACATCCCATTGAATATCCTGTACTTAGTGAGAGGGGAAGGTACCTTGTGCTTTTTGATGAGGCTGATGGTGGCCATCTGGTCCTTGCCATAGTCTTGGCTGCTCACTAAAGACTGCTTCTCTCCCAGCCACTCTTCCAAGTCTGATGCATCCAGCAAGTACTGCCAGGGAAGATATGGTCACCTAGGGCGCTCTCAGAGTGCTGTCCTGTTCCAGTCCTAGCTGGCTGCTCCACCCCTTCCTTCCTTCCAGTAGCATCCATTCCCTGATGCTCATTATTTTTCCATTTTTGTATGAAGCTTTATAAATACAGTTCTTGTTCCCACTTTCTCAGGAGTCATAGAATCACAAATTTAGAGTTGGAAAGAATTCAAACTCTGGGAATCCCTTCCAATTCTGCAAATGAAGAGACTAAGACACAGAGAGATTAAATGCCTTACCCAGTGGCCCCTGCCTAGTCAATAAATGGGGGTGAATGGAGTAGAGGATAGAGGACAGACTTGTCTTCCTGAGTTCAAATCTGACCTCAGACACTTCCTAGCTGTGTGACCCTGGGCAAGTCACTTTACCCTGTTTGCCTCAGTTTTCTCACCTGTAAAATGAGCTATTAAAGGAAATTGGAAACCATTCCAGTATCTTTGCCAAGAAAATCCCTAATGGGGTCTTGAAGACTCAATTTAAAAACGACTCCATACTATGCAGATACCCTACTAAAGGCAAGCCCAATCTCTAACAATCCCATAGACTTGCTCCATTTGCCATCACTTGTCCCAAGAATGAAAGGACATAAAAAACATGTTTAAGCATCTTCACCATTATTATTATTGCTTATACATTTATTGAAGGGAAATGTAAAAGAGGGGACCCGGTGCTGGACTTGGTCTCAGAAAGACAGAGCTCTGACACAAGCTTGTTGTTTGACAAGCCACAAGTCACTTAAACCCTTTCTAAATCCTGTGATGTCTCCTCTCTTTCCTGGTCCTGGAGCTTTGACTGACCTGCTTCCCCACCCTCCTGCTCCTTACCTGATAGAAAGCAACAGAGTGCTGTAATTGCCTGGCTCGCCCCTCACAGGCCTCCTTCAGCTCCAACCAGCAGCTTTCCAGCTCCTGGCACCGTTCTGTGATGTCCCCTGCAGAAGGGTGCCCACCAGCTGCCATGCTTTGCCCAGATGCCAGCACCTTCTGCATCTGGACCTGGTGAGCATTCACCTCTGCCTGAAGCTCCTAGGTTTAAGGGAAAAATGAGGACCCTTTGGGGCTAAAACGTATGCTCAAGAATGTCTAATAGCAGGGATGAGGAGGGTGATTACAATTAATAATTAATCAGTCTTCAAAATAATGATAAATAACCAGTATTTACATCAATCTTTAAGGTTTGCAAAGTGCTTTCCATATGTTAATTCATTTGATCATCACAGCAACCCTGTTAGTGAGATAGGTGCTATTATTATTCCCATTTTACAGGTAAGGTAGTTAAGGCATAGAAAGAGTAAATAATAACTTGCCCAGTGTCCCACAGCTAGTCTCTGTCTGAGGCAGAATTTGAAATCAGCTCTTTCTGACCATAAGCCCAGCACTATCACCTGTACTACCTAGGTATACTACTTATCTCATTAATAGAGTTGCTGTGATGATCAAATGAATTAGCATATAGAAAACACTTTGCAGACCTTAAAAATTGATGTAAATGCTGGTTGTTTATCATTATTATGAAGACTGATTAATTATTAACAGTAATCACCATTCTAATTCCTATTTGGGTGGAGGTGATTATCCCACCAAAAAACTCAACATCGGAACAAGCAGAAGTGGAAATGATTGGAAAATAGGATGCAACAACCAGGGGAGGTGAGAGCTTAGAGAATAGGAGGGTCCCCTTGGTGGGAAATGAGTGACTGGGATCCAAGGGACTGAGGAGGAGGAAGAGAGGAAGGGTCCACCTTGTGCTTGTACAGAAGCCTCTGAGCTGCATCCAGGGACCTGCCGCAGGTCATGGAGCCGGCACTGAGCATGTGCTCCTTTACCCAGGTGATTTCCAGTCCTTGCAAGTGGTAGAATTGGTGAAACTCGACAGATGCCTGCAGCTGCTGCCCGCGTGTAGCCAGCGGCCCCTGAAGGGCCTGGAACCTGAGTTAAGGGAGAAGAGAAGGGGAATGAATGGCTCTTTCTTGCCTTTGGCAAGATCAAGAATGAACTAGGACATGGGTGAAGATCAAAGATGGTACTGGGCACTAGGAATCAGCAGTTGGCCTGCTTGGGGCTGCTTCTGCCAGACCTAATCCTGACTCAGAAAATAATAATAATAATAATAATAATGATAGTAATGAAGACAGTTAATATTCATAGAGGGCTTATTATGTACCAGGTACTGTACTAAGCAGTATACAATTATAAGTTCATTTGATCATCCCAACAACCTCAGAGCTAGGTGCTATTGTTATCTCCATGTTACAGATGAGGAAACTGAGGCAAACAGGTTAAATGAATTGCCCGAGATCACATAGCTAGTCAGTGTCTGAGATGGGTCTTGAACTCAGTTCTTCCTGGCTCCAGGACTGACACTCTAGCCACTGCGCCACCCATCCAACATGGCCTAGAGACACTGAACTTGGGAGTCAGGAAAACCTGAATTTAAATACTGCTTCAGACATTTACTAGCTGTGTGACTTTAGGAAAGTCCCTTAAACACCTAACTATGTCTGAGTTTCCTTGGAAAATGGGAGTGGTAATAGCCATATGACCTACTTCACAGGATGGTTTTAAAGAAAGCATGTTGCAAACCTTGATGTGCTGGAAAAATATGAGTTGTTAGCTTAGTGGAGAGGGTACCAGACTAGTGGTCAGGAACACCTTGGTTAGAATCGTACCTTATACACTTAATATCTAAGTAGCCCTAGTCAAGTCATTTAATTTTAAAATCTCAATTTCTCCATGAATAAAACGAGCAGGTTGGACTCATTGGCCACTAGGGTCCATTCTGGTTCTAAATCCTGGTCTGAAAGCACTAACTTGCTTTATCCTTCTCAGTTTCTCCATGCAAGATCCTTGACTCCTATCCCAAATGAGTTAGCTTCAGGTGGAACAGCCAACAAAAGAATTTTGGACAAACTTGGGTGGGCATTACCTTCCTGCCCTTTCTGGGAAGAGGGCAATTCAGAAGTTACCTCTGTATTGTGAGGAATATAGTGTTCAATCTGGTGTCAGGATCCTGAGTTCAAATTCTACCTCAGATACTGACCAGTTACAATATGACTGAGAAAAATCTCCTGGCCTAGGTTTCCTTAATGATGAAATGCCCTGTAGCTCACATTGACACAGCATTTTAAAGTTTACAAAGCACTTTACAAATATCTCACGTGAACCTCATAAAACCTTGGGAGGTAGACACTATTATTATTCCCATTTTACAGATGAGGAAGTAAAGTCTGAAAGAGACACAACTACAAAGTGTCTGAGAAAGAATCTTTCTGACTCCAGATAGACTGGAGTCTATCCACCGTGCCATCTAGCTGCCTCTAAATCTAGGATTCTCTGCAGCAGAAAACAGGTATCGGGGGGAGCAAAAGGGAGGGGGAAAGCCAACAAGAAGCCCACCTTTGGAGATATTTCTGTGTCTCATCCAGGATGGTCTGGGAATCAAAGTGATTGGCGGCAACACTTTGGGCATGGGTAACAATGGTTCGCATTTTATCTGCCAGCTCTCGGCTCTCATTTTCCAGTTTCTTGTGTTTTATTTGTAGCTCTCGGCTGGAGCGGAGGTGTTGACCAGTCTCTGCACTCTGTAGTCCCAGTTCCAGCTGCTCCATTTTATCTTTGGCGTCCTAGGGGCAGGTGAGAGGTATCTCACTGGGACAAATGCAAGGAATGGATGGAGTGATCCTGACTAAACTTGATTTTTTTCTTCCCCAGCAAAGGGCTAAGTGTTTGGGCAGTACCAAACTAGTTAGGACTGTGCAGTGTTTCGTACATAAATGCCCAATATTTGCTTAGAGCATCCATCCATCATACTGCAGGCTACAGTCCTTTGTAGTCCTGGGCCTCAGGGAGGCTCCTCCTTCCTAATTAGCTTACTTTACCCCTCTCCTTATTTTCTCAGACTCCCTCCTCACCCAGCTGTGGCTTACCTGCAGCAGCTCCATGAGCTGCTCCTGTTGTCCTGCCTGCCTTAGCTTATCTCCATGTTCCGCCATTTTGTCATTCAGCTCCTTCCACTTTTTGTCCAGGTCCCATAACTTTGCTTGCATGTCATCCTGGGCATCATCCTGGGTATTTAGAAGCTTGTTTCCAAGCTAAAGCAGAGGCAAAAGACCCAGGTAGGTGGGAGGATGCCCTAGCCCAGACTTAGGGCTCCTTAGGATTACATGGGGGCAGCATCCAAGAATGGGTGAAAGTTTGTGGGATGGAAAGACTGGGGAAGACCTCTAGGTCTGGGTTAGCTGCAGTTTAGCTCATTTCGTGAGCTGGAGCAGAGAGTGAGAAGGGACTACAATATGAGGGCTATAATAGTTCAAGTTTATATAGCCCTTTAAAGTTTCTCAAATGTTTTTCTTTTGGCAACTCTATGGGTATTATTATACCCATTTTATAGATGAGGGAAGGAAGAGTCCAAGTTGCCTATCATGTGGCTGGTTAAGTATCAAAGGCAGAATTTGAACACAGGTCTCCCACATGTTTTCACCTAAGCCACACAGCCTATCCAAGACTGCTATGGTGAGTATTAGGTTAGATTTTTTTTTTCCTGAGGCAATTGGGGGTTAAGTGACTTGCCCAGGGTCACACAGCTAGGAAGTGTCTGAGATCAGATTTGAACTCAGGTCCTCCTGACTTCAGGGCTGGTGCTCTATCCACTGCGCCACCTAGCTGCCCCTACTGTTAATATTTTTTAAGAAAAGAGTTGACAGCTACCTTTATGAACCACTACAAGTCCCACCCAGAGGCAAGGGGATAGATTAATGGCTGGAAGACATCAGGGCAGGAGTGGGGGTGAGTGGGTGCTGGAATTTTGCCAATGTCAGAGCTCTTGGGGCTCTCCTGGAGAGATGTAGACCAATCACTGGGTTTGTGCCTTGGAGGTTCTGCTGAGGTTTCAGAGGGGTTTTGGAAAACATTTTGTCAGTGCTCCAGCCCCCATAAGAAGACTTGCCTCAGTTTCCTGCTTTCCCACCTGCCTAAGCTGCTCAATCCTCTTCTGATTTGCCAGGACCTCACTTTCAGCTGCCTCATGTCTTTTGAGCTTTCGGAGAACAGCACCCGGTTCTCGGTAGGACTCATCTGCAGCAATCAAACACTTCTCCTCCATCCACAACATAATTTCGGCCACATCCTGGTTCCATTCCTGCCCAGGGGAACCAGCGGGGAAGTGATGAGTCTTATGACCCCAGAGGTGAGGGCAGGTAAGCTAGATATCCAAGGAAGGTGTGAATATGGGATGGTCCTTGGCTAAAAGAAAGGCCCAAGAGATTATTCTGTACATGGGGAGATTGAAGAGAGGGAACAGGGCCCAGTCTCAATAAGAATGTTGCTCTTGTTCTGCCCTGGAGAGCAAAAGTAAGTAGAATGAGAGTTCACAGCATCATGGATATAGAAGTGCAAGGGATGCTAGATTACACATGATAGACCCCTTAATTTGCAGATGTTAAAAAAATAAACTTGCTTAAGGCTATAAAGATAGTTTACAGTAAGGTCAAACCTTCAATTCCAAATCCATCATTTGCCTACAAAACAGGATTGAGAAGAGTTATCAGAAGGCTGGAGGAAAAGTAGGACCCTTTCCTTGGGTCACATTATGGGATCTCTAGGGACCAGGCCTTAAAGCACCTGTTAAGGTCTCTAAGATAAGGCAGATCCCACCACTATTTTCCTCACTATTCCTACCCACCCTAATCTCAGTTCTCTTTAAGCTTAGATGGCAAAAGAATAGTCTGAAGTCAATGACAATCCTCTTGATTATTTTATTTGTGTCTTATCTTTCCAATTGTATTTTATGTTCCTTGAAGGCAGAGATATCATGGGGAGGGGAATGCCATTAAGGAGTTGCTGTGGTGGAGTTGACCCCATTTAGGGTTTTCTTAGCAAAGATATGGAATGGTTTGCTATTTTCTCCTCGGTCATTTTACAGATGAGGAAACTGAGGCAAACAGGGTGAAGTGATTTGCCTGGGATCCTGCAGCTAGTAAGCTCAGGAAGATGAGCTTTCCTGACTCCAGACCCAGTGCTCAGTCCACTGCTACCCCCAGGAGTAAGGTAGCACTTTGATATTTGAGTTTGAGTATTTCTAGGAGAAAAGGAGGCTGATGACTGAGCATCTCTGCTTCCCTCAAATCCAATTCATCAACAAATCATGCTTGTGAAGTCACTGGTTCTCTCTGAGAAAAGAAGAATAGAAAAAAACAGAGGAAGAAGAGGAGAAGGAGGAACAGATCTGGGGGTGGGAACTGGGGAAAGGTGGGGGGAACAAACAATCCTCCCTCAAATTGTAGGTGATTCTCTAGGTATTCTCTAGGAGCCAGTTGTCTTGCCCAGAATATATTAGGGCTGTACTTAAGATCAGGAGACCCACTCTTCCAACTATAGATCTGTGAGTCTCTGTTTTTACACATGGGCTCAGAAATTTGACTTCATAAGTTTAAAAAAAAAAAGACAGGGACAGCTAGTTGGTGAAGTGGATAGAGCACCAGCCCTGAAGTCAGGAGGACCTGAGTTCAAATCTGACCTCCGACACTTAACACTTCCTAGCTGTGTGACCCTGGGCAAGTCACTTAACCCCAATTGTCTCAGGGGAAAAAAAAAGAGTAGATCTAACTAGACAGATTTTCTTCAGAGAAATAGCTTAGTAGATTAAACTCTGTAAAAGTCAACACAGACACATGGGCAAAAAGGTTGAGGTAATCAATGGCTACATGGAGAAGCATACCATCCAGAATAAGGGTTGTCAGTGCATATGTGGAGTACTGTGTTGAGCTATGGATGCCGCACTTTAGGAGAGGGGGCTGTCCTTCATTCTACAAGAGGGACATGACACCAGGGAGGTAATGTCATGACATGAAAGTGAATTGGATTTAAGGAAAGAAGGGCTGTGTAAGGTCACCTGCCTTATTTTTCTCCTCCAGTCACCTGGTCCAGTGGCCAGATAGTGATCAGGGAGATTGGAGATGGCCCTTAGGAAAAGTTGGAAGTATTTGAGGGCAACTGAGATAGTAAGGTAACTGGAGATCACATTATGTGAAGCAAGATTGAAGGAACTGGTAATGGTTTGTCTGGGGAAGAGACTATCTAGAGGTGATGGTAGCATGATAGGACTATTGGTCCCCTGACTCGAGATGCAGTCCATCTTCCATTCAGTTGCCAAAGTGATTTTCCTAAGACTCACCCTCCTCCTCAATAAACTTCCATGCTCCCTCATTACCTCCAGGATCAAATAGGAAATTCTCTTTTTGGTTTCTTAAGTTCTTCATAAGCAAGTCCTTTCCTTCCTTTCCTGTCTTACATTCCACCCTTTTCAACACATTCTGTGATCCAGCAACAATGGATTTCTTGATGTTCCTTGAACAAGACACACCATCTCCCAACGCCTTGCCTAGCCTATGACCATCCTCCGTGCTCTCCCTCTTGTCTTTGGCTCCTGGCTTCCCCAAGTCTCAGATAAAATCCTACCTTCTGCAAGTCTTTGTCCTTAATACTGGTGCCTTTCCTTTGAGAATACATCCAATTTACCCTGTATACATTTTGTATGTACATAGTTGCTTGTATGTTGTCTAGAATATATACTCTTGGAAGGTAGTGTGTTAATACTGGTGCTTTTCCTTTGAGAAAATATCCAATTTTGTATGTACATTGTTGCTTGTATATTGTCTAGAATATGAACTGTTGGAAGATGGTACCTTAATACTGGTGCCTTTCCTTTGAGAATACACCCAATTTACCCTGTATACATTTTTTATGAACATAGTTGCTTATATGTTATCTAGAAATATATACTATTGGAAGGTGGGGACTGTTTTTGTCTTTCTTTGTATCCTTACTTAATACAGTGTTTGACTTAGTAGGTACTTAATAAATGGTTGTTGCCTTGATTTGACTATTTGGAGGGCTGCCACATGGAAGAGAGCTCTATTTGTCCTCAGAGAATAGAGCAAATGAACTGGGAGTGAGCAGAAGATTCAGAGAAGCTATCTGTTCAGTGTAAGGAAATTTTGTTTTTACTGAAACCAGATCCACAAAAACCTTCTGTTAGCCTCTCCATTTCCCCAGGAGACAAAAGTGGGAAGTTCATTACTGTAGGCATGGATAATGTCTAGCTCCATTAGAGTGGTCAGTAAGAATGAGTTATTTGAACTCCAGTGTTTCCAGCATTTTAAGTTTATCTTGAACCTGTGCCTCCTTTGATGAGACAAATGGAAACCTGCAAATTTTTGGTAGCTTGGGCTTATTGTCCTCAGGTTAAATGTCTTATTCAAGGTCATTCAGCTAAGTGTTATTCCCAAAGTAGAATGGGCTGTTTTATTTGGTGGTGGGTTCCCCCTTACTGGAAGTCTTCAGGAAGGGGTTGGATGACCACTTTTCAGGGATGTGGACTTGTATTCAGGTATGGGCTGGATTAGATGACTTTTATATTCCTGTCCACAACTCTGAGATCCTCCATGATTCTATTCTGTCTGCCCTAGCATCATCTCTGTGAATGGTCTTAGGGGATTCTCCCCAACAATGAAATATGGTTCCATCAACCCCAAGCCAAGGGTCCCCACACTTACCTGTACCTGGAGGGAAGCTAACAGCTTCTTCTTCCTTTGCTTACTCATGGCTTGGAGATTGGTCCACCGATCCTGGATCTTTGTTATTCTTTTTCTGATCCTGAACATAGAGGATTCTGGGTGAGTGCTATATTCTGCTCCTGTTCTCTCCTAGAAATTAGGGCTCAAACATACCCTGCTATTGTTGATTTGTTGTTGATGAGTCAATTACTCATGTCTGACTCTCCATGGTCCCATTTGGGGTTTTCTTGGCAAAGACATTGGCGTAGTTTGCCATTTCCTTCTCCAGCTCATTTTGCAGATGAGGAAACTGAGGCAAATGGGGAAAAGTGGTTTGCCCAGGGCCACACAGCTAGTCTGAATTGGATTTGAACTCAATTCTTCCTGACTCCAGACCCTGAGTTCTAACCATTGGGTCATCTAGCTGCCTCATATCACTCATTCTAGCAGTTGCCTAATAAAGGTTTGTTAATTGAAATTTTGAATGTCTTTTTGCCTCCTTTCTCTCCTGGGTTTGAACTGCCCTTAGCTTCACCAAGACACCCTAGGCAAAGTAGCGGAGAAGGCGAGGACGACATGTACCCCAACCCTGAAGGTCCAGACCCTAAACTCACATGTGGGCAGCAAAGTGTTGTTTCTCTGTCAGCCTCTTCCCATGGCCCGTCAGGCTCTCCACACGTGGACCCAAGGTCTCTAGGAGCTGATCAAATTCCTGGTGTCGTTGCAACAAGTTCTGCACGTCACCCACATCCTCCTGGGGGCACAGACATGGTGCTACTTCCAGGTTCCAGGAAGGAAATACTCTCTGCCCATCCCACCCTCCAAAGACAAACACAAGGGGTCTTTTTTTCCCCTCAAGCCTGATGGCTGCAGTTTCAGATTTAGAACTTGGGTTCGAGGCTTTGCTCTGTCATTTGTTATATGTGTGGCTCTGAGCAAGTAATTTAGCCTCTGTGAGCCTCAGTTTTCTCATCTATAAAATGGGACAGGTAACTTCTTGCCTTCCTTGGGGGGGTTGTTATGAGAAAGAAACGAGATAATTATCTAAAGCATTTTTTTAAAAGTCATTTGGAATTAAGTGACTTGCCCAGAATTATGTAGTTAGTAGTTGTCTGAAGCTAGATCTGAACTCAGGTCCTCTGGACTCTAGGGCTGGTGCTCTACCTACTGCACCACCTAGATGTCTTGAAAATCATAACTAAGGGATCAGCACTGGACTTGTGGTTTCATTGGCACAAATGAACTCCCAAAATAAAAAAAAGTTCTCCCGATGTCAGCCATCATCATTTCTTAGAGAATTATTTAGAGCACCAAGAAGTTAATTAACTTGCCACAAAGCCAGAATGAGTCAGAGGCAGCATAAACCCAGATATTTCTGGTTCTGAGGCTAGTTCACCATCTGGTGCCTCTTAAATCACAAATCCAAGTCATTATTCTGATCTTGGGCTCTCAGAATCAACCCCCTCCTTTAGCATCATATCCCATAGTGGTTTGTTCCAGGCTCAGCTGTGTACCCCAAGGCTGTCCAGCCGAAGGAATGCTTCATGGTTGGTACAGGTAGCACCTAAGCCATCTGCTTCCCGGACAAACATCTGTAGTTCTAGCCCCTGCTGCAGCCGCTGATGGCACTGCTCCCATGCCACGACCACTCGATGGGCCTGCTGACCCAACTGCTTCAGAGCAGTTGCCACTGCTTGGGAATCCTGGACTTCCACATTGTCTAGTTGTTGGCCCTGAGCCTCCAGCTGTCTCATCCTGGCCAAGAGAAGAAATAATGGGTTGACTCTACTCACCTCCTCTCCTCCCCTATTCTCCAAACTAATCAATCCCTATATCTTTGATGCTAGAAATACCTTATTAGCCTTCCCCAGGGAGGAGGGACTCAGAATATCTTCCTGTGTGTTATTTATATTCATATTCTAATATACAGTGTTGAATACATGGCCCACAGGTCAATGTGGATAGAACCAGATCAAAATGCATTTGGGAAATATTTAACAAAATAAATAAAAATACAATAGAGCAAGATAATTTTAATATGGGGTTTTCTAAGTCAATATCTAGCCCCCTGGTCCTTATGCATGGTTTACCAACTCCCATTAACTTGCTCTTTTGATTGGTGATTTCCTAAACTTTAGGAGAGACCCTTATTCATTGCCTGGACTCTATATTCCAAGTCCTATTCTTTCTTCTTGACTTCTTGACTACCCATACCCCTCCTTTGTTTGTCTGTCTGTCTTTTGGTCTATTCTATCTACTATCTGTCTACTTTCTCTTTTTCTATCTACTATATATTTGTCTACTATCTGTCTGTATTATCTATTGATCTATCTATTCTCCTTATGTCTATCTACTATTTGTCTATCTATTTATCTATCTACTCTTTTTATGTCTGTCTACTCTCCCTTTATCTATTTACTGTTTGCTATCAACTGTCTATCTATTACCTATTAAAGTATATGAGGATTCCTTATATTTATAGTGGGGGATACACTAGGTCAATGGGATAGTCCATTCAACCGCTGGTGATAGAATTTGGGGTGTAAGATGACTTTGGAAAGCTGAGGGGTTACCATTGGGCTGTGCTGCCCCTGACCAGAGCACCTTTGACATCTCAAGAAGCCCAGAGCAGATCCTAGTACCTTGTCTTGAGGGTCTCATGTAGAGCCTCCTCAGAAGCATGGGGGACACGATCTAAGCTTTGATGAGGAAAATGGTCAGGAACGCAGACCTCTCTGAGTTCCTGGAAAGGCTCCCTCTGCTCTCCACCTCCCCTCTCATTCTCTCTAGGCTGCCCCTACCTCTCTTGTTGGACATGGATCTCTTCCAGCAGGCTTCTGTGCTCTTCCAGCAGTTGCTTGGCTGAGGCCACGTCCACAGCCATCTCCTTGCTATCTAGCTGAGACTGAACACCCTCTGCCCATAGCAGCAGCTGCCGACTCTCCCTCAGGAAACTGTGCCTTGCCTGGGCCTGGGTCTGGGCCTGAGCTGTCTGAGCAGCCCGCTCCTGCACTTGCTTCAGCAGGGTCTGCAGAGTCTCCACTCGTTTCTGCAATACTGGGGTCTCTGTAGGGCTTGTCTCTTTAATCCTGGGGGTACAAGATGTCCTTTTTAACTTGGAAGGACCCGAAGTAGTATCTCGGGTGGTAAATATTTCCATCCTCCTCACCTTCTTCTGGGGGTTACCCCAGCTGTTACCCCCTCCACCCACCCACTCTCACCATTCCTAAATCTTTTCTGGTCAAGCCTATGGTAATGAGCCTATTCAAGGAGAAAATGTTTCTCTCTGTCTCTCTCTTTCTCTCTGTCTGTATGTCTGTCTGTCTCTATCTCTGTCTGTCTGTCTTTCTGTCTCTACCTATGTATGTCTGTCCCTGTCTGTCTGTCTGCCTGTTTCTCTCTCTGTCTCTGTCTCTCTCTGTCTCTATCTCTGTATCTGTCTGTCTCTCACTGTCTCTCTCTTTCTCTGTCTCTGTCTCTTTCTCTCTCACTCTTGCTTTTATTCTCGCTGTCACTCTTGCTTTCTCTCCTCCCCCCCCCTCTGTCTCTGTCTCTTTCTCTCTGTCTCCCTCTTTCTCACTCTCACTCTTTCTCTGTCTCCCAGTCTCTGTCTTTGACTCTCTGTCAGTCTGCCTGTCTCTCTTTCTCACTCTCACTCTCGCTCTTGCTCTCTGTCTTTCTGTCTGTCTCTGTCTCTCTCGCTCTCTCATCTCTCATTATGCTTGAAAGGACAGCAAAAGTTCCCTGTATATCTTTCAACTCTCTACTCTCTACCTATCTTCCTAAACCCTTTCACCACCTCCTATCCAAATCTATTTTTGTCTTCTTATTTCTTATTTTTTATTGGTCCTATGATTCTATTGGTGTTCTGATTCTAGTGAGATTTTAGTTACTTGGGGCGCTGAGAGGTTAAATTACTTGCCCAGGCTCACACATCTGGTCATGTATGATAGGCTGGATTTGAAATCTTTCTGATTTAGAGTATGGTACTTTACTGTTCCAAGATGCCTTTCCATGGCCTGTATTTGGTATTCTTATCAATGTGGGAAACTTCCTCCAATTGAAAAGCAAATTACTCATCTGTAATTAAGGTTTTAGCAAGTTGCCCGAGGCACTGAAGGTTTGAATGGCTTGTTTTGAGATTATATAGAGATAGTGTGTCACAGAAACAAGCCTTCCAGACTCCATGGCTGGCTCACTATCTAATACACCAATCTCTTCTCCTTTTCTGGACACCCACTCCTACTTGTGCTTCCCTCAGAATCCTCCTGGGCCCAGACCCTACTTGTTCACCACACTGATGAGGTAGCAGACTTTGCGCTCCAGCACCAAGATCTGATGCTGGGATGACCACAGGGACCGTCGACAGCTGTCCACTGAGTCCGCTGGCTTCATGGACTCTAGCTTCATCATAATATCCTGAAGTTGGGTCTCCGTGAGTCCATACTCCTGCAGGAAGCTGTGTACATCTGCCATGCTTGCCAGATGCGATTCCTTCTCCTCTTTCAGGGCTTCCAGCTGCTCCCATCTATCCAGGGAACAGAGTGCAGCAGCTCAGCCTTGCTGAGACATGTTGCCCTCTCCTGCCTCTAGATAGATCCAATTTATCAGAAGTTTCTGGGTCAAATTTCTCCCTATTTCAAGTCTATCAGAGCTGTCCTTTGCACCAGTCTCCCATTAGTCTCCTCTTTCTAAGGAACCCTGCATTCTGTCTCAATCTTAGAATTGAGCTCCTTGAGATAGCTTCATTTTTTGCCTTTTGTGCCTGGCACATAGTAGGCACTTGAAAAGAGCTCATTGATTGATTTCTCTCTTCCCTGTTTTTTTTGGATGTCCCTTGTTTTCATACCATATTCACTTCCAAACATTCCCCTCCCCACATCCCCTGCCCAGCAAACACCCCCTACTAACAAAGAAATTTTAAAAGTTCAGCAAAACCAGCTGACCCATTAATCCAACACAATGACCTCATCTAATAGCAAATACAACATTGCACACACATAGTCCCCCACCTCTCCAATAAAAGAGGAGGCATTTTCTCATCTCACCCAGGACCAAGCTTGGTAGTTACTCTTCCAGATCTTTTGATCCCATCCCAGGGATCAAAGTAAGCAAGCATCAGAGACACCTACTTTTTTTTTTTTTTCTTTTTCCCTTCTCACTTTGAACTCCCATTCTAGGCTCACCTCTGGCCTAGTTCCTGTTGCCATTGCTGGATCTTGGCTGTGTGATCAGGAATCCTCTGCCTCAGTTTTTCTGCTGAACTGCTGATCTCTGCCAAATGTCCTTTCCCCATAGCCAAAGCAGTGAGAAAATTCTGAGTGAGGGGAGAAGGGGTATTATGAATGGCTTCTTCTTCCTCATCCTCATCCCTACAGGCTCCATCTCCTAGCCCAGGAAAATAGAAAGAATGTCTAATTCTGCTTTTCCATGGTGTTACCTCAATCTTTTTTTTTTTTTTCTGAGGCAATTGGGGTTAAGTGGCTTGTCCAGGGTCTTACATCGAGGCAGTGATAAGTGTCTGAGACCAGATTTGAATTCAGGTCCTCCTGATTTCGGGACTGATGCTCTATCCACTGCACCACCTAGCTACCCCTAGTCAATCATTTTTTAATCATGTTTTACTCTTCATGACCCCATTTGGGATCTTCTTGGCAGAGATACTTGAGTAGTTCACCATTTCCTTTTCCTTCTCATCTTACAGATGAGGAAATTGAGACAAACAGGGTTATGTGACTTGTCCAGGGTCCCACAGTTGTGAGTCCGAGGTCAGATTTGAACTCAGGAAGATGAGTCTTCCTGACTCCAAACCTAGCACTTTATGCACTGCCACTGCAATCCTACCTCTTCCTGGAGAGGCCAGAGACATTATTGCAAAGTCAGGGAATAGAGTCCCTGTCGGAGTGAAGGGAATGGACCAGAGGCTGCCCAGATCTATGGTTATTCAAGGCCAAAATCACCAACATAAATTTGTAAGATGTTGGCTCCAGAAGTGAAGAGTAGCAGGAACCAGAGAGATTCACAGATTTAGATCAGGGAGGTACATATGAGATCAGCTACCAGAGGTGTGAAACTTGGGACTACAGGTTCCTTAGCTCCCCAGTACTCCCAACCAGATTAAAATATAATTTGGGAAATATTTAACAAAATTAATAAAAATTCAATACAACACAATGTAGATAATATTAATTTGTGGTCTTCTAAATCAATATGTAGCCCAAAGGGATCCATTTCTATTTGAATTTGACCCCACTGGGCTAGTCCAATTCCCTCATTCAACTGATAGTGAACAGGAGATCAGGAAACATGAAGGACCTTGCTTGAGATCACACAGGAAGTAAGCAGCCAAAATTAGGATTTGAATCCAGGTCCTCTGACTCTAAATACAATGGAAAGAATACTAAATTTGGAGTTAGATGACTTGGATTCAAATCCCAAGTCTGCAGTGTGTGTGTGTGTGTGTGTGTGAGACAGAGAGACAGAGAGACAGAGACAGAGAGACAGAGACAGAGAGAGAGAGAGATTAAGAAAGAGGGAAAGAGATTGAGAGAGACAGAGACACAGAGAGAAATAGAGAGACAGACAGAGAGAGACAGACAGAAAGAGGGAAGGAAGGGGGGAGAGAGAGATAGAGAAACAGAGACACAGAGAAAGAGATAGAGACAGAGACAGAGACAGAGAAAGAGAGAGAAACAGAGATGGGGAAAGAGAGAGAGAGACAAAGATAGAGACAGAGACAGAGAGAAAGGGAGGGGAGGATTTGAATCACTGTGTATGTGACCTTGGGCAAATGACTTAATTTAGAAGTGAAGAGAACTGAAGGGAGAGGAGGTGATCATGGATGAAGTGGAAGAGCAAGGGGTCACATACTCAGGAAACCTTTTTCTTCCAGGTAGGTCTGTACTTGAGCCAATCCTAAGAGTTGATTGTTAAATTTTCAGTTTGAGCATTTTCACCTTGAAAATGGCCAGATGTTACAAATCAGGGCTTGATTTATGGTTTTGTTGATTGTCTAGACCAGCAGTGGCAAACTCAGAAAGAGATCCTTGTAGACTTCACAGTGACTTAGAAAACCACAATTTTACATTATCTATGTTGTATTATATTTTTATTTTCTCAAACACTTCCCAATTAAATTTTAATCTGATTCTACTGTACTGAAGTTTTACTAGCTGTTTGAGGCCTGCTGGCTCAGAGTTTGCCATCTTCAATTTAAACTTAAGAAAGTGATAGAAAATATGTGAATAATACAGTTAAATTTGAATTTGGGCTTTTTTGGTGGGGTGGAAAGAGCTAATAGTTAAACATTTACTAGCATACTCATAACTATACCTCAAATTTATTCCTGTCGACCTCTATATTCTCAGCCTGGGGGTTCAGGGTCTGGAACAACACTATCTGGTCCTTTAACCAGGACTGGAGCTCTCCGCAAGAGTCATAGAAACAGAATAATGTGGACATTTCTTCGAGCCGGGTCCTGCGATGCTAAAGACAGAAAGGTCAGCAGAACTTTTGTTTGAAGGCAGAGGCACTCAGCTGAGAGGACAGAGCTGTGCCCCCTACAGCCAGCTCCCTGTTGGCAGCCAAATTGAGGTCAGATGGGAGGAATCAGCTGTTTCTCAGGTCCTCAGCTCTGTTTCTTATTGAGGCCCCTTGTCTTACTGTTCAAGATTTCAGCCCCTCTCCCAGAATGTCCTGTTTTCCCAGGCTTCTTGCTGTGATCTGAACATTATAGACAATGAAGATTGAAAGAGAGAGTTAGGGGAGTTCCAGAGCTAACGGGCTAGCAGTTATTAAAGTTTTTGTTTCCAGGTCTCTTCAAAATTGTTAAAAATGAAAAATAACAATTTTTTTAAATTACTGAATTCTTCAGAGATTGTTGTTTATTAATGTGGGCTATATCTATTGATATTTACCACATTAGAAAGGAAAATGTTTTGGTATTATTATGACAGTAGTTTTGACCTTGTAGCTCCTCAGAAGGTATCTCAGAGACCTACTCTTTGAAAACTACCACTCCAGAGGTGACACTTTCAAGGACATAAATTAAGTACCTGTGCCAGGGCCTGTAGGTCCTGATAGTCCTGATTCATGTGGTCCTGGGTCTTGCGGATTGTTTCAGGGTCAAAATGAGGATCTATCTCCAATGGACTGGTGATCTTTTGGGTGCCCCAGCGGACGGGTCGCCATGAGGACATCTGTCTGGTTCCCCTGTTCCTTGGTCTTTCACATAAGGGATTCATCAATGATGTGACCTGTGACAATAGAGACTTCATGTGACCAGTGACCAGTTTTCCCAGAAGAATGAAGTTTTGTGTGTGTGTGTGTGTGTGTGTAGTAGTAGTAGTAGTAGTAGTAGTAGTAGTAGTAGTAGTAGTAGTAGTAG
>JAJPUD010021397.1:0-23124 GCA_023553655.1 Myrmecobius fasciatus | reverse complement strand
CTGTACCAGATCTAAAACTATATTATAAAGCAGCAGTCATCAAAACCGTTTGGTACTGGATAAGAAATAGAGCAGTCGATCAGTGGCACAGAATAGGATATCAGGACAACCTAGGCATTAACCTTAACAATCTAGTGTTCGATAAACCCAAAGACCACAGCTTTTGGCATAAATACTCTCTATTTGGCAAAAACTGCTGGAAAAATTGGAAACTAGTGTGGAAGAAATTAGGGCTTGACCCATACCTAACACCACATACCAAGATAAGATCTAAATGGGTTCATGATCTAGATATAAAGAGGGACTTTGTAAGCAAGTTAGAGGAACATAATATAGTTTACCTCTCAGACCTGTGGAGATGGAACAAATTTATGTCCAAAGAAGACTTAGAACTCCTAATTGAACACCAGATGGATAATTTTGACTATATTAAGTTAAAAAGTTTCTGTACAAACAAAACAAATGCAGACAAGATAAGGAGGGAAGCATCAAATTGGGAAATCATCTTTATATTTAATGGTTCTGATAAAGGCCTCATTTCTAAAATATACAGAGAATTGTCTCATATATATAAGAAATCAAGCCACTCTCCAATAGATAAGTGGTCAAGGGATATGAACAGACAATTTTCAGATGATGAAATTAAAACCATGTCTAGTCATAAGAAAAGTTGCTCCCAATCACTATTGATCAGAGAAATGCAAATTAAGACAACTCTGAGATACCACTACACACCTGTCAGATTGGCTAAAATGACAGGAAAAGATAATGATGAATGTTGGAGGGGATGTGGGAAAACTGGGACACTGATACATTGTTGGTGGAACTGTGAACGGATCCAACCATTCTGGAGAGCAATTTGGAGCTATGCTCAAAAAGTTGTCAAACTGTGCATACCCTTTGACCCAGCACTGTTTCTACTGGGCCTATATCCCAAAGAGAACTTAGTGGAGGGAAAGGGACCCACATGTGCAAGAATGTTTGTGGCAGCCCTTTTTGTAGTGTCTAGAAACTGGAAACTGAAGGGATGCCCATCAATTGGAGAGTGGCTGAATAAATTATGGTATATGAATGTTATGGAATATTATTGCTCTGTAAGAAACGACCAGCAGCACAATTTCAGAGAGGCCTGGAGGGACTTGCATGAACTGATGCTGAGTGAAACGAGCAGAACCAGGAGATCATCATGCATAGCAACAACAGTATTACATGATGATCAATTCTGATGGACATGGCTCTCTGCAATAAAGAATTGTCTCAAACCAGTTCCAGTTGTTCACTGAAGAAAACCATATACACCCAGAAAGAGGGACATGAAATATGGACCACAACATAACATTTTCATGATCTCTATTGACATTTGCTTGCATTGTGTTCCCTTTCTCTGATTCTTTTTTTTTCTTGTAGATAGGATTTTCCTTGCATAACTTCTCAAGCATTTCAACATTATTAACATGTAGTGGACTTCCTGCCATCTAGGGGAGGGGAGGGGACTGGGGGTAAAATTTGTATTGGAAAGCTTTGTAAAGATCAAGGTTGGGGAACTACCCATACATATGTTATACAAATAAAAAGCTTAAAATAAAATAAAAAAAAAACCCACCAGCAAGCATCGTATGTAATGGAGAAAAACTAAAACCATTCCCAATAAGATCAGGAGAGAAACAAAGGTGACCACTGTCACCATTACTATTTAATATTGTATTAGAAATATTACCTATGGCAGTAAGAGAAGAAAAAAGAGATTAAAGGAATTATTGTAGGTAATGAGCAAACCAAATTATCACTCTTTTCCAGATGGTATGATTGTATACTTAGAGAACCCTAGAGACTCAACTCAAAAAACTACTAGAAGCAATTTGCAACTTTAGCAAAGTTGCAGGATACAAAATAAATCCACATAAATCATCAGCATTTTTATATATTACCAATAACGTTCAGCAACAAGAGATACAAAAAGAAATTCCATTCAAAATAAATGTTGATAGTACAAAATATTTGGGAATCTATCTGCCAAGGAAAAGTCAGGAACTAATCTACAAAACACTTTCCACACAAATAAAGTCAGACCTAGTCAATTGGAAAAACTTCAAGTGCTCATGGGTAGGCTGAGTAAATATAATAAAAATGACAATACTACCCAAACTAATTTACTTATTTTATTTAGTGCCATACCAATCAAACTCCCAAGAAATTATTTTACGGATCTAGAAAAAATAGTAGCAATAGTTGTTCATCTGGAAGAACAAAAGGTCAAGAATTTCAAGGGAATTAATGAAAAAAAGGCCAATGAAGGTGGCCTTACTGTACCAGATCTAAAACTATATTATAAAGCAGTGGTCATCAAAACCATTTTATACTGGCTAAGAGATAGAGTAGTCGATCAGTAGCATAGCATAAAATCACAGGACAAACTAGGCAATAAGTATAGCAATTTAGTTTTTGATAAAGCCAAAGACACCAGCTTTTGGGACAAGTACTCACCATTCAACAAAAACTGCTGGGAAAATTGGAAACTAGTGTGGAAGAAATTAGGGCTTGACCTACACCTAACACTACATACCAAGATAAGATCTAAATGGGTTCATGATTTAGATATAAAGAGTGATATTATAAGCAAATTAGAGGAACATAGGATAGTTTACCTCTCAGACCTGTAGAGATGGAATAGATTAATGTGCAAAGAAGAACTGGAACACTTAATTTGAACACCAGATAGATAATTTTGACTATATTAAGTTAAAAAGGTTTTGTATAAACAAAACTAATGCAGACAAGATTTGGAGGGGAGCAATAAATTGGGAAATCATTTTTACATTTAAGGGTTCTTATAAAGGGCTCATTTCTAAAATATATAGACAAGTGTCACATATTTATAAGAATTCAAGCCACTCTCCTATCGAGAAATGGTCAAAGGATATGAATAGACAATTTTCAAATGATGAAATTAAAACCATTTCTAGTCATATGAAAAGGTGCTCCAAATCACTACTGATAAGCAAAATGCAAATTAAGACAACTTTGAGGTACTACTACAAACCTGTCAGATTGGCTAAAATGACAGGAAAGAGATAATGACAAATGTTGGAGGGGATGTGGGAAAACTGGGACACTGATACATTGTTGGTGGAATTGTGAATGGAGCCAACCATTCTGGAGAGCAATCTGAAACTATGCTCAAAAAGTTATCAAAATGTGCATACCATTTGACCCAGCAGTGTTTCTCTTGGGCTTATATCCCAAAGAGATCTTAAGGAAGGAAAAGGACCCACATGTGCAAGAATGTTTATGGCAGCCCTTTTTGTAGTGGCTAGAAACTGGAAACTTAAGGGATGCCCATCAATTGGAGAGTGGCTGAATAAATTATGGTATATGAATGTTATGGAATATCATTGTTCTATAAGAAATCAGCAGGATGATTTCAGAGAGACCAGGAGAGACTTGCATGAACTGATGCTGAGCGAAAGGAGCAGGACTGGGAGATCATTATACATGGCTATATGATGATCAATTCTGATGGACGTGGCTCTTTTCAACAATGAAATGTTTCAAACCAGTGCCAACTGTTCAGCAAAGAAGGCCATATACACCCAGAAAGAGGGATATGAAATGTGGACCAAAACATAATATGGTCATGCTCTCTATTGTTATTTGCTTGCATTGTGTTTCCTTTCTCAGATTTTTTTTCTTGTTGATCCAAATTTTCTTTCACAGCAAGATAAGTATGGAAATATGTATACATATATTCGATTTGTCAAGTATTTTAACATAATTAATATGTAGTGGACTTCCTGCCATCTAGGGGAGGGATGGGCTCTAGTGGGGAAAAATTTGTAACAGAAAGGTTTGTAAGGGTCAAAAGGTTTGTTTGAAGAATTACTCATACATATATTTTGCAAATAAAAAGCTTTAATTAAAAAAAATTAATTTCCAAGGGATATTGTCTAAGGTGGAGGTTAAGTTAGAAGATCCATAAAATGTTATTCAACTAAGATATTCTGTTATTCATTTTAATTAATCTTTGTTTTCCATTTTCAAGGCCTCTTATTATCACTACAATTCATAAGAGTAGGGATCATTTCATTCTTTGCACTTCTATTCCCAAAGCCTACTGCAGTATATTTATTTAATAAATATTTGATTATTTTTCCTCTGTACTTACTTCAACTTGGCAGAGTCTTTTTTTTTAAATGATGCATATAGTACACAATTGAGAAATGCAGATATAATCTTTGTGTAGCAATATACGGTGGCACCATGACCACACACATTTTAGACAATGTGCATGTATGTATAGTAGACTAAAATAAGTAGTCTAAAATCTTTGTATAGCTTTCTAATCACTTTCTAAATGCATGATCAGTACAGCATAAACAATTTAGTAACCTAAAATGTAAAACACAATTTCCATTGTCTATGATAATTGTGTAGTAATATTTTTCCCATGGAACTTCCGATTAGCATAACTCCACCCAGTTCTCCAATAAGTTAGACAAATCATTTCTCCCCACATCTGAGACATAGTATTGTATAGAATACATAGATGCACACCACATATGATTTCTCCGTGCTTCAATCATGAGGAAAAGGTAATTTCTTTCCAGGAGGCCATAATACAAGCTTTGGAGGTAAGGTAAAATTTCAAATCCAGTTATAGTTAGAAAGTAGTCAGAGTTTGCAGAATAGTCTTTTGATGGCTGCATTCCTAAATGCTTTCTTCACATCTTTGTTTTTCAGGCTGTAGATGAGAGGATTAAGCATGGGTGTTATCACTGAATAAAACATTGACACCAGCTTCCCCAGTAATTTAGCAGATTTGGGTGTCATGTAAGAGATTATTCCTGACCCATAAAAAAGAGTGACTACAAGAAGATGGGAGCCACATGTAGAGAATGTCTTCAGTCTCCCTGAGGTTGTCTTCATTCTGAACACAGTCACTATTATAGAGCCATAGGATACCAAGATCAGGGATACAGGTACAAAAATGATCAATACACCCATAAGGAAAATGACTGTTTCTGCACTGTGGATTTCTGCAGATGCCAGGGCCAAGATTGCTGGGGGCTCACAAAAGAAATGAGCAATCCTATTGTCTCCTTGATAAGGAAGTCTTAGTGTAAATGTTGTATCCACCACAGCCACCAGAATACCACTAGCCCAGCACCCCAAGGCTAGGCGGCCACATACCCTTCCTGTCATGATGAGAGGGTAGTGCATGGGATCACCAGATTGCCAAGTACCTGTCATAGGACATCACAGCTAGCAATGCACACTCTGTACACCTAAAAATAGGAAGAGAAGAAGCTGAGCTGCACATGCTGTGAACGAAATGTCCTTTCTCCTGGACAGCAAATTGAACAGGGCTTGTGGAACAATGGTGGTAGAAAAGAAAAGGTCAGCTGTAGACAAGTTGCACAGGAAAAAGTACATGGGTGTATGAAGCTGTGAGTCAGTCAGAACCAAGGAGATGAGCAGTAGATTTCCAAAAACTGTAATCAAGTAGACCACCAAGAACAGTACAAAGAACAATAGTTGAATCTGAGGGTCATCAGAAATACCCAAAAGGAGAAATTCTGTAACCCAAGACAGATTGGTCTCGTTCATATTCTTTTTGTTTCTTTAGAAAGGACCCAACAGGAATTTGATGCATAGATACAACCTGTAGAATTACAGAATCTAGTGTTGGAAGAGAACTAAGATGCAACCTACTAGATTCCCACCCAACCCACCAATAGATGCTCTGTTAACTGTTCATTAAACACTTTCAGTGATACATTACACTGTTCCAAAAAGAAGATATTCTACTATTGCATAGCTCTGAACTGCAAGAACTTCCATATATTGAAATGAAATCTTCCATTCTATAATTTACTAATATTGATGTTAGTTCTCTCTTCTGGGTCAATCTTCTGGCTAGATGTCCATTAAGCACTTCCTTTAAGAAGTAATATACTATTCCATGAGAGAGGCTTTTCAGGGTTGCAAACCACCAAATATTAGACAATATTTCTTTGTATCCAGCTGAAGTCTCTCATATTGTAGTTTCTACCTATTAATCTATCCTCTATCACCTGGTCCTTCATAGCTAGTTAAATTTCTTCATCACATTATAGCCTGGCAAATATTTGAATGCACTTTTACATGTTTTCCACAAGACTTTTTTCAGGCTAATTATCTGTTTCTAGAAATAAAAAAAGACAAGAAAAAGAATTTAAGGAAAGAAGAAACAAAATTATCACTATTCAGATGATAGTATAGTTTATATAGAGAATCCTCAAGATTCACTAAATTAACTGAAATTATTAATAATTTCAATAAAGGATCAGGTGTAAAAATAAATCTACATTAATCAATATGTTTCAAAGATATTATCAGAATAATCTATCAAAAGAAATTTCATTCACAATAATTGCAGATGAATAAAACACCTTGCATTTCAGCTATCAAACCATGTTTAGGACTTCTATAAATACAATAAAAAAACACCCCCCCCCAGAAATAAAGGAAAGCAAACAATTTGGGAGATATTAATTGTTCACATTTAGGCAATGCTAGTATAATAAAAAGGATAATATTGCTTAGAATATTTGATTAATTTAGTGCCAGACTGATCAAATTGCCAAGGGGTAACTTTTTAGAATTAGAAAAAATAATGACCAAATCTATCTGAAAAATAAAGGGTAAATAAAATTAAGATATATAATGAAAAAGTAGGATATCAATAATTAATTTCAGGCTTCAACTTATGTTATAAAGTTGTAATCTTCAAAGTTATTCTATTTAGTATTAGTTTAAAATGGGAAGTATAATATAGAGGGTAGAAGGATGAGAAAATGCTCTGTTTTGGGTCCTACCTCAGATTTATACTGACTCTGTGACCTTAGACAAATGACTTAACCTCTCAATGCCTAAGGCAATTTTCTAAGATAATAAATGCAGCAAAGATGATGATTTATATTGGTAGAGGAAGTTCTTCACTGGGGAGCCTACTATATCAATTAATTAAACTAGTTCAATTTTTTTAAGGTTGATCAGTGGAAGCAATTATAAAAACTGGACTCAAATGCTATTAATTAGATTCTTTCACTTCTGCTTAAGCTTAACACTTTGTGAAATGTTGTAGACCTATGTGACTTTAATCAGCCTATCTGATCATTTATATAAGCTTATTGACCAGCAGGATGGCAGAGTAGTTTCTTTCTTTTTAACAATTAATTTATTTATTTGAAACTTAAATAGAAAATAGAAAAAATAGGGGCAGTTCAGTGGAGCAGTGGATAGAACACCAGCCCTGAACTCAGGAGGACCTGAGTTTAACTCTGGCCTCAGACACTTAACACCTCCTAGCTGTGTGACCTGGGCAAATCACTTAATCCCAATTGTCTCAGCAAAAAAAAAAATCAGAAAGTAGGGGAAAAAATAGCTATGTGCACAGCAGACCATATAAGAGGATTCAAAATATAAAGCAATAAATTTCAATTTCAATAAAATAGTAAATATTACTCATTATGTTCAGTGTTGTCTGCAATTTTTTTGCTTCCTTGTATGATTTTTTTTATTCTCTGCTGTGCACTTTCTATTTTATTTTCCACCCCTCTTCCTTCCCCCTTTCCTCTAAGAGAGCTACAATTAATTATCAATATTCTATATATTCCTATGTATATATACATATATACATATATATAATCATACACCAGCACATGTATGTAAGTATAAATGTACATATGCAAGACTGTACTATGCTTATATGTCCTCTGTTTCTTTGACGGTTGTTAATATATTCCTTTATAAGTCCAAGTTTTTCTATATTTTTCTATATTCTCCAACTCATCATTTCCTATACCTTAGCAATATTCCAATCTTACACTATCTAGTTATTTTAAGCAGTATCAAACAATATTGATCATTATGGCTGACATATAGTAAAGTTTCCCTATTAGTTTTAATTTTGTCTGAGTAATGATTACTACCTTTGGTTTTTTAACCTTATAATTTCTACTCCTGATTTTTATTATTATGTTTGTGTCTGTATGTCTTATTTCTTGTCCCTCCTGACTCCTCAGCTTTAATTCTACCTGCTACTTTGCCCTCCTATTACTTAACCTATTCCCGCACCAATGATTCCTTCTTAATCCTTTCCCCCCATCTTTTCTCAATGCCCTTTTGCTTCTAAATCCTATGTGAATTTAGAAGACTTGCATAGCTTTCCAAATATATGTGTGTGTTTATTTCCTTCTTTATCACATTCCTTTTAATCTACAGAGCTTCTTGATCTTCCCACATTCCCTATTCACCTGTTTCTTTTTTTTATTTGCATATGTGTGGGTAATTCTTCAACAATAACCCTTACATAGCTTTCTGTTACAAATTTTTCCTCCCAACTCCCCACCCCTCCCCTAGATGGCAGGATATCCACTACATGTTAATTATGTGAAAATATTGGCAAATCGAATATATGTATACATATTTCCAAACTTATCATTGTTATGCAAGAAAAATCTTATCTACACAAAAAATATATCAGATAAAGGAAACACAATGTAAGCAAACATCAATCAAGGAGTATGAGAATGTTATGTTGTGGTCCACATTTCACATCCCTCTCTCTGGGTGTATATGGCTTTCTTCAGTGAACAATTGGAGGTGGTTTGAAACATTTCATTGTTGAAGAGAGCCATGTCCATCAGAATTGATCGTCATATAGTACTGTTGTTGCCGTGTATAATGATCTCCTGGTTCTGCTCATTTCACTCAGCATCAGTTCATGTAAGTCTCTCCAGGCCTCTCTGAAATCATCTTGCTGGTCATTTCTTACAGAACAATAATATTCCATAATGTTCATATACCATAATTTATTCAGCCATTCTCCAATTGAAGGGCATCTATTCAATTTCCAGTTTCTAGCCACTACAAAAAGGGCTGCCACAAACATTCTTGCACATGTGGGGCTTTTTCCTTCCTTTATGATTTCTTTGGGATATAAGCCCAATAGAAATGCTGCTGGGTCAAAGGGTATGCACAGTTTGATAACTTTTTGAGCATAGCTCCAAATTGTTCTCCAGAATGGCTGTATCCGTTCACAGCTCCACCAACAATGCATCAGTGTCCCAGCCCTCCCACATCCCCTCCAACATTCATCATTAACTTTTCCTGTCATTTTAGCCAATCTGACAGGTGTGAAGTGGTACCTCAGGGTTGTCTTGATTTGCATTTCTCTCATCAATAGTGATTTGGATTACCTTTTCATATGACTATAAATAGTTTTAATTTCATCCTCTGAAAATTGTCTGTTCATATCCTTTGACCATTTATTGATTGGAGAATGGCTTGAATTTTTATAAATATGAGACAATTCTCTATATATTTTAGAGATGAGACCTTTATCAGAACCCTTAAATGTAAAGATGATTTCCCAATTTATTGCTTCCCTCCTAATCTTGTCTGCATTGATTTTGTTTGTACAAAAACTTTTTAACTTAATATAGTCAAAGTTATCTATCTGGTTTTCACTTAAGAGTTCCAGTTCTTCTTTGGACATAAATTTATTCCATCTCCATATATTCACCTGTTTCTTTATAAATTTAGATCTTTTATTTCTTTCTGAATTCAGAATGCTATTTTACCCTTCTAGAAATATATGTATTGTTTCCTCTTTAACCCATTCCCAAAGAAAGTAGGTTCCATAACTACCAATACTTTCTTTTTTTTTAAACTAAATGCTTTTTTTAATAGAAAACAAAATACAAAATAACTCTTTTTCAGAAAACAGAAATATTTAATTCTTTTCTCCACAAACAAATTAGAACTTGCTTTATCCTCAAAGCATGGTTTTATATATATAAGACTTGTTTCACAAAGTGTTCATAAAACTGGTATTGCAATGCAGGAGGTGGGAGCAAAGAGATTCAGGAAGGAAAGAAAAAAAAATTTGCAAAAAAGCTACACCTCTGAACATATGATAATATGGGAATTCATTTTTTCCAATTTCCATTGATGACTTACCATTGCAAATGATTTGTATCCCCATGCAACAAATGTTCTTTTATGGAGAGGTGCAACTAGGAAGAGAATCCTCCCTTCCCACCATCACTGCAGGAGCCCAAAACTTTCTTAATCAAACCCACCCACCCATAACACCTCAGCCAGGGTGATTTAAGCACCACCCAGAAATTGCCCTTTTCTCCCAACACACTGTGCGACCAAATTCTCTAAGTCCCTGAACCTCAAAATTCCAAGTATCACAGCCAGTGCCAGGAGTCAAACCTGAAAGATAAAAGCAGAGATGGAATCCTCTGCCAGTGCTAGATTTCCTCTTCTCAATAATAATAATAATAATTATAACAATAATAAAAAAAAATCCTGGTTCTTTGCAATTGCAGAAAATGAAACACTTTCTGCCAGGATTACCCATCCTCCCTCCCAACCCCAACTCCCACCCTTGCATTCCTAAGCCAAAAGGATTTCCCTTCAACCAAAGTGAATGATAATACTTAACATTTTTAGCACTGCTTATCTTCAAAGTGCTTTGCAAACATCATCCAATCAAAAGTCCCTACACCCTGAAGTGAGGGAATATTACTATTATCCCAATTTTATGAATGGGAAAAATGAGACACAAATTAAGGTACTTGTTCAAGATCACAACAAGATCTCTATGAAATTCCATCTGACCTCAGAAGCACCTTAACTTCTTGTCTCAAGCCTACACACCATCGTTCTTCAGCCTCTCCTTCCCCAACCTCAGTGTTTTAGGACATTTTTGGGCAGAGCAATAATATGGTATTTGCAATACCAAAAATCTGTCTGCCAGTGGGAGAAAGGAAGAAGAGAAGAGGAGGAAGTCTCTTTCACAGTCAGTGATTTAATCTCAGTTTGTAGTAAGACTCTTATAATTGCAAAGCCTTCCACCACTATCCCAATTCATTAAAAAGAAAAAAGAAAATTTAATGTTCCTGATTTTCTTGTGTAATTCCAGTCACTAGAAGAAGGTTACAGGCCATAAACTGAACACTCAGTACATTACTCATCTGCCCAGTATATATATACACCAACAAGTTCACTGGAAGAACCATCTGCAGGAGCATTGCAATAAGTGTTCCGAATATCCCAAACCCGAACAGAGTTATCCATGGATGCAGAGGCAATCAAGCTACTATCTGGGCTGAAAGTAAGGCTGGTGATATTGTCTGTGTGGCCTCTCAATTCTTTGTAGAGGGTACCAGATGCCAAGTCCCACAGCTTCAACCGCTGATCCTCACCGGCAGAGGCCAAGTACTTACCATTTGGAGAAAATGCAAGTGAAAGCACAGGAATTCTGTGAGGCTCTTCACTGGTCACCGGGGCCCTGTGCTTTCACTACCAATACTTTCCCATTAAATTTCTCTTCCACTTCTTTTATATACAATAATTGCTCTTTTTACTTTTTCCTGCATTGTTTTAATTTTTAGAATCACATTTACTCAGACATTTTGATGTTACTCTTTGGGGTAGAAGAGGCCTTTTTTTGCTTCAGAATTCTTTGGAGAAAACTCTATCCATATTTTCATAATAACTTTCTATGGTTGGATTCTTTCTGTTTTGTTCATTAAAAAAAATAGTTTATACTAGCTTCTTAGTGTATTCACATCTAATCCTGGGGTGTGGGGGATGGTGTGTCTAACTCAGGTCCTCCTTTAGTTCTCCCCTCTGGCCTGGAACTGAAACCAAGAACTCCACTCTCCTAAAAGTGCCTGCAGCCAGTAGCATCCCTGCTGCACTGCTTCTGCACTTATTGGACAAGTGCTGGTTCTTTCTTGCCCCCTCTCAGCAGCATAGCTGGGCCTGGCATCCCCTATCAGCAGTTTTCCCCCAAGTCAATTTTCCCCAACTCAAATTCCCAACTTCTCATAATGTCTGAAGATAAAATTTTCTGTGGTTGAACTAAGTCTACCTTGCAACCCAGGTAGCCCCAAGGTTTGCTACTTGCTGTTTCAGCAGAACTAACCTGGAAATGTTTAGGAGATATTTCTTCAGATCTCCTCTAGTTGTCCTGGGAGGATTACCGTACTACCCAACTCACATATTTTTTAAAACTCTACATTTGCCCTGTGGTTCCATGTTTGTCTTGTTGGTGGAGAAAGTCTGAAAAGCTTGGAATTTTCTTACCTACTCCACCAATTTTCAAGTATCCTTCTAGATTAAGGAGAAACCTCTCTAATTTTTCAACTGAAAACCTACACAAAAAAGGAATCATGCACAAGGTGTAGAGCTATTACAAGTAAATCCATAAGAGAAGAGTACAAAATCACTGAGAAGTGGATGTCATTATTAATTAGTGCTAGAGAATTGAACATTATTAATTAACACCAGAGAACTTTAACATCAAAATGCTCAATCAAAACCCTCCATCAATCAAATTCCATGTACCACTGGTAGTGTATTATAGAAAAACTCCCAAACTCAGTGTAGGTGTTGGGAGAGCCTGTCTTTTCATCCCCTGAAGATACAGTGACACTAATATCCCTGCCTTTTCCATTTTGTATTAAGTGACATTGATTTACTACATTAAATGAGGGAAATGAAGCAGGAAAGAATTGAGTAGAAAGGAAGATTAAAAGTTATTTGAGGCCAGTCTTATCTCCCCAATACATCATAACCAAAAATCCAGAGCTCAAAAGTCAAATAAAAAAGTACTTGTAGACATCCAGAGAGAAGGCAAGTATCAAGGAAACTATTTCAAGCAGCAAGATTTATTAGCTTCTACTATAAATAAGAGGAGATATTGGAATGTATTAATATTCCAAAAGACAAAAGAAATAGGCTTACAACCAAAAATAACACTCTGCAAAGCTATATGAAATGGAGATTTTTGTTTTTTTATATGATCCCCTTTTAGTGTCTTGCTTTTATGATGATATGCTCTTTTTTAATGTTTGAGTTCACAATTACAAAAAAAAATTTTGTTGTAACTGGTTTACTTTCTTGAATGTCCAGCAGATTTGAAGTTGGGAAAAAGAAACTGCTTCAACATAGACAATAATGCATATAGTACAAAAGTAAGCAATCAGCAATCACTAAAATGACATCTACATTCCTGGCCAGTTCCGAGACATGATTCCAATCAGCTTTTTTAGTTGATCTTTCCATTTTTTTCACTTCAGGAACATGCCTAGATGCTAATTTAGCTCATTTACTCTGGTTTATACTCTAAGTATACAAATTCCACTTATGATATATCAAAAGAACGTAAGACCCATGAAAACAGGGACCTTATTAGTTTCTATTTTTATTGTGAGCACCTAACATAGTGACTGACACATGATAAGTGCTTAATAAATATTTGATAAATATTATAAATACAAATTAGAGTTTGAAACATTTTACTTTAAATGAATGAACCTTCAGAAATTTCATCTGAAGAATAATTGTTAAGAGGTGAAAGTCTTGTGTCACTTCCTGAGAAGAGTCCATTTCTGCTAGCTGTTTATTTCATATTTATTACTCTTGGGTGATGGAATATTTTAACTACCTCCTGAAGTAGGAAACCAATATACCAGTGGAGAGACAAATGGGAAGGACACTGACTCTAAATGGTGTATTTGTAACAGTCCTCATTTTAGTGCAAGTGGTTCCAATTTTCTTTTTTATAAAGAGACCAACATCTCTGCAAGAGTTACTACATTTGTGTTCCATATAGCTTCTTTTAGAAGTAGAAGATAATGGACCAAAAGACTTCACCAAAAGGTGGAATATTTTTCATATCAACTTAAAATGATGGAAAGAATTGCAAATTGTGGATCAGGAATATATAGCAATCAAGATAGTGTTAGAAACCTAATCCTATTGTCTGGATAGGGTGACCAAAGATTTCTGGGACCTTCTTTTTCTGGAAGCAATGTCCATAATAGTAGTAATGGCACCCTGTACAAACATCCTGAATACATATACACACAGAAAGTAATGATTACAGCTACTATAGAATAAGGTAGTTTATCCAAATTGCTAATTTACAGAATCTACTTTCAAAGGATTTGGGAGAAGAAGAAAAGAGGTGTCATGGCAAGAAAGAGGAATTCAAAGGAAATGGAGTGACATGGGGGAGCAGGTTGCACAGGAAATATGCTGTTTGATAGGTACAGATTGGCTTTTTGAGCAACTTGCTGAGAATTGAAACTGAAGAGATATAGCAGAGCTATGTTTTACAGACTCAAAATGAGTGAGAAGGAGAAATGATGAATTTTCTTTCCTTCTTTTCCTTCCCTGTTCCTCACTAGAAGGAAAAGCAAGTTACTGTGGTATTTAGTGAAGGTCTTCACTACAACTCCTACTATCTCAATAAAATTGTTTGAAAAGGGGAGATGGAGTTTTAGGAATATTGCTAATTCTCTGCATGTGCACTTTCTACTTTTAAACTATAAAATGTTTATAAAATAAAATTAAAGTAAAATTAAGAGTTAAGACAGAGGATTTTTTTAGGAGATGAGAGATATATTTGCTTGGTAAAGTTGGGTTGGAGACTTGAAGTCAAAAAGAGCTATCTATAGAGAAGCAAAAATCAAAGCCAGTGTTATATTTCAAGTCACCATATTAGACTTACTAGAGACCAAAGATGTCCTAGACAAGTTTTAATTCCTTTATTAAAGATCACTATTCCCAGCTATCTTCTAAGAGTAAAAAGATATTTTCAGTTTGAGAGGATTTAGGAGGTTTGAAACCTGTGAGAGATTCCTCTATGGTAGCTCAGAAGGAGGACTTCAATTGAGCATGCTTAGCTGGCAAAGTGATCCTACTATAGGAATATAGTAGCTATCAGTAGTTGCCAGACTTTAGCTATCAGTATCTAATGTCATTCACTCGCTCTTTCTGATAAATAATTACACAGTGAAATTAGGTTTCTGCCTTGGTTATTGTAAGTACCTCTTGAATGAGATTGAAACCAATAAAAAATATTTCTGTTTATTTTGTTATTTGTTATTCAATGAAAATTCACTGCTGCAGTTACTGACCAACACTTAAATTCCAGAGTTTTTCTAAGGATCAAATAAAATAATGGTTGTGAAAATATTTTGTAATCTCTAAGATTTTATATGAAAGCAAATGCAGGCACTCCTTAAATTTGTTAAAAACCAGTATTTCAAAATTCCTAGTCTTTTCTTTGCCTTTTTTGCCCCTCATTCTTCTTTGTATCTTCCCTGATGTTCACACTTGATGTTTCACATGCTGTCACAAGTCAAAAACACTCACTTTCTAATGGGTCAACATGGGAATGCAGCCTGACCTAATGACTTCTTTGCTCTTTCCTTTGTAAGGTCAAAGGGACTTCCTGCACACACTAAGTTCCCTTTTTTTTCTCTAACATTTACTATCATAGAACAATATATATATATATATATCAACAAAAATAATGCCTTTGTCTGAGCCTCTCTTTCTCTCTCTCTCTCTCTCTCTCTCTCTCTCTCTCTCTCTCTCTCTCTCTCTCTCTCTCTTACACACACACACACACACACACACACTTTCTCTTGAATTCACTTCATCTTCCCCTTTCATTCAACACTTTGCTATTTATCTAAGGGAAAAAAATTCTCTTTTCCTGTATGTCTCTCATCTGTCTATCTTTTCCTTTATGCTTCTTATTTCCTCTTTATTCCTTCTCTCTTTCAACCTTATATATGTGAGTGGGAGGAAAAGTTCTTTATGAGTGATTGTATGCCTGATATTTTAAATAAAAAATGTAAAGCATTTTCCTTAATAAAATTCATTTTTTAAAATTTCACTTTTGTTTTACCAAGATCTTATTGAATTCCATTGATCTCATCCAAGATTCTTGGTATCACTTGATGCTTTGAATTATCTAATAATCTAATAATCACTTCATCAAATCCAAGGGTAGCTAAGCCATTCTACTTGGGACTACCCCTGTCCATCTCAGTGTTTACATTGATATTTTAACTTCTTGTATTTGGTTCCAGGTACTAGACCAGTTCTCAATTAATGTAATTATACTAATCAACATTATTACATGTTTTCTAAAACTATGGAATTTAAAATTTTTGTCAAATTCCTTGTTGAAACTGAGATATATAGTAACCCTATCATGAAAAGAAAGGAGATTAGCCTGTCATGAATTGTTCCGCATAGAACTAAGAATACTTAGTGATTGCTGTTTATCATTCTAAATGTTCATAAAACATCATTTTAAATAATAATTGAAAGTACTTGTTATTAGTAAGGTTAGATTCCTATTGTTAGGGAAGTAGCTTCAGGAAGGAACCTATTAAAGTATTTTGTTCACTTCATCTGCCTCTTTTGCTCTCCACCTTTATTTTCAGGGTAGGAGCAGTCAGAAGAATCCCTCAGAGTGATCTTCTAGCATTCAAAACCATACGTTTGACTTTACCTCTTCAACTGCTAAGCAGCTCCAACTTTATTTATTTTATAAGAACAGATGAAAACAGATGCTTTCAAGGAATTATGACCATAATGAGATTTTTTGATAGGGATAAACATGAATTCCAAATGAAAAGTGTGATATTTGGGGTATGTGTGTGTGTGAAGGAATACCTGTTCAAGAAAGATGGGGGTTGAGAGGAAATCAATGTTATGCTAAGATAGTTATTTCTAACCTAATTCAATGTGCTAAGTCTTATCAGACATATGAAGAATATGACCTTGCAGGACAATAAGAGGGCCAATTCCTAATTTTGGTAGGGAGTAGATAGGTACCTTTTAGGTATCTTGATAATAGTTATATTAACATATTAATATTCATCAATATTAACATATTACCCTCCATTTTCTCTAGGTATATGTATTTGGGGAAGATTTTAATCTAGATGCTTTTCCCCAGGTACCTAGGATCCCAAAGATTTCCCAGGACTCTCTCCCCAGATCCAGAATGGTTCCCACAAAAATATTTTATCAGGCATCCACTTTCCTCTCATTTTGTCTACCACATGTGACATCAGGACTATAGAACTGACAGATATGGTCCCATTGAAAGAAAAGTTCAGAAAACAATGTAACTGATACTCTTACTTTAGTAATAGGACAAGATGAAAGGAATATACAGAAACCAAAAGGGAACACTAACATTTTTATTATTTATTATTAATTATTCTCAGACCCTCAACTCCTCCTTATCTAACCATTATCCCCTTTGTTTTCCCATTCTGAATTCTTCACTTTTATCATCTATCCACATCTGAAGTTTAATCTTTCTTAGGTCTATAAAATTCCTCAATTCTAGCATTCATTTGTCCTCATAAAAATTTGAGTGGAAAAGAAGCCCTAAAGCAGTTTTAAGAAATAGATGAGATTAGAAAGAGCATAGTATTTATCAGATTTATGGTTGTCACTTAGGAAGACCATAAAATTTCTACACTGGAACATCCTCAAGACCATAACCCTAAGTTTAAATATATTGGCCCTTCTTCAAGTCCATAATATCTGAATCTTGATCATATATTTTTATTCTTTTACATATTAATTCCATATTGAGAAAGGAAGCTGTGTGGTGTGGTATGGTATGGAATGATGAGGTAATGATATTGTGTGTATGTGTTTTACTGAAGAAAATTAGGATACAAGCTTCCTTAGTTTGCATGACTAATCTCTTCTTTGGCTAGTAACTAGGAAAGGAAAGGTCAAGAAAATGGTCACTACTCTCTAGCCTGGTTTTATCAAAAAAAAAATAAACAAAGGAAAATCCCCCTACAGTCAATCCTGCACTCTTGGTGATTTAGATAAATTTGATTATTGTCTGAAGAGCCATCATTACCCAAATTCATTCTGGAGGACATTGTGCTAGTATAGAAATAAACTAAATGGATCTATTGCCAAAAGAAAATATTGGCATGTCAGACTTGCTGTTTGGTTGATATTGAAACAGAAGCACAGACAGAAAGGTACTTAATCAAATTCTCCCGAAACATCCTGTCTCAAACTCCATCTCTTCCAATAACCACTCTCATTTTTTGCCTCTTACATCTATAACCTTATTTTCTCAAAAAGAAAAGAAAAAGGATTGTAGATAATAAGGATATTCCAAATGTGAAACATAGATCAATGAGAAGTACCTGTTGGAGTTGGGAAGTGGAAATAGTAGATAACTTTTGTGAAGGCAAAGAGTTCTTTTCCTTTTTTGTATAAATGCTAGGAACTAACAAGAAACATGGATTCTGAAAAGAATAGAGTGAAGATGAAAAATGGCAAATTGACCTAAATGCCTTCCTCCCATAAACAAATGTCTTAACGGTTTCTAAGAACTTTCCTTTCAAACAAGGAATGATTTTATAAGGATAAACCTAGTTAATTGATCTGTTGGGTTTGGGAAGGTCTCTAGAGTGATTATGCTCAGGAGGATTCCTAAATCATTAAGTTGGATGAAGAACTGTGTGTTTCTTTTCAGAATATGTCATGTAATAGCAAGGAACACATGTGTAGTGGAAGTAATTAAAACCTACAACTCCAGCTCTAAATTAAATCTTATCTCTCCTTCTGTCTACATATTCTCTGTGATCACATAGGTAGGCCATTTGATGAGTAACTAAGTGACTTAATGTGAGGGTCTACTAGATTTTTGTCTTGATATGATAAATCTTTTTTTTTTTTGCTTTTGCTGAGGCAATTGAGGTTAAGTGACTTGCCCAGGGTCACACAGCTAGGGAATGTTAAGTGTCTGAGACCACATTTGAACTCAGGTCTTCCTGACTTCAGGGCTGGTGCTCTATCTACTGCACCACCTAACTGACCCCCAATAAATCTTTTATCGGTGAAAGAGAACTTGTGTAATCCAGATCCCATATTTCAAGATTTGGAAAACTTTTTCTTAAGTTTACAAATGATATCAATTTGTAGAATTTTGTACCCTATGTTCTTTGGTAATATTCAGATAATTGGAATCATGAACTAGAATTAGAAGTTCTCCGACTGGCACTCTCCCATATCATCTATGCCAATGGAAAATGCTAATTTGGCCCACAATATCTCTCAGAAAGTGGTTTACTTTCTGTCCCCTGTATGTGACTTTATATCTCCTCTGTCCATGTTTTTGAGTAAATTGTCTTTGCATACCTAAAATGTTCTCTCTTTCTCCTAAAGATACCTTTCTCCCTTCAAGACTCAACTCCAGTTCCAACCCCTTCCAAAAATCTTTCCCAATTCTCCTCATTGCCAGTGTCATCTGGCAGGACAAATCCATTTTCAAGATTCTAATGGTTCTAAGAGATTAAGAACAATTATTACTGTATTCCTTGACATATACTTTCTCTGATCTTTTCTGTGACCGCAGTAATGATGTTGACTTTGACATTCCTTCATGAGTCCTAAGAAGAATTCTACACAAATGTATGCAATATTTACTTGTTTAAATATTGGTCCTCCGATAGAATATAATTTTCTTAAGATCAGGAACTATTTAATTTTTATTTTTATGTACATTAGAAGAAAGGCAGGAAGCAAAAGATCAGAAATTTTAGAATAAAAAGAGAGCTTAGAAACAAGTACAGAGATACACTGCTAGTGTGCTTGAAGTGGAATTTGAACCTTCCTGATTCGAAGGCCAGCCCTTTCTTGAATGCACCCATTTGACTCAAGCAATGGAGAGTAACATTAGACAGGGAAGTCCTGAGGCAAGTTGTATACTTCTTCACTTTTGAAGAGAAGTCAGTCTAAATATACCTGTGGAAATATTCAACCTTTACTGGTACACATAGAATTTTGCAGACAAGACCTTGAGGCATATAACAGGCTAAGAAAACAATATTAATTTGGAACAGTGAATGGAAGATATCCATACTGCTGCAATGATTACTCAGTTTCCCTATAGTACTCAAAGTGAACAAAACAGATCCCTTTGACCTTCCCCAGAAATCTTCTCCTCATAAATTAAAATTTAAATATCCTATTTACTACAGATAAGTGTCTCTTTTTTCTTGACAAAGATACTGGAGTAGTTGATCAACTCCTTCTCTAGCTTTTTTTTTTTTTTTTACAGATAATGAAATTGAGCCACACAGAGATAAGAGACTTGTCTAAGGTCATAGTCTCTGAGACCAGATTTAAGTTCAAGATGTGTCTTTCTGACTAGAAGCATAACATTCTATCCACTATGCCACTCAGCTACCTATATCCTTTGATAATTTATATTTGGGAGTAGAATACATTTTTATAAATTTAACTTGTATCTCTAAATATTTGAGAAATTAGGCCTTTATCAGATAAACATACTGTAAAACATTTTCCCAGGCTGGTTTTGTTTGTATAAATCTTGTCATTAATGCAAACAAAAGCTTCCACTTAAAATAATGTGATGTCTGTGTTCTTTATTCCATCATAAATTTTTCTCTTGTACATAGATCTTACAAGTAAAATATTCAGTACTTTGCTAATTTGCTTATGGTATCACCCTTTATGTCTAAATCATGCACCTATTTTGCTCTTATTTTGGTAAATAGTATAAGATGCTGGTTTCTACCTAGCTTCTGCCAAATTGCTTTTCAATTTTACAACAATTTTTGTCAAATAGTGAGTTCTTGTTCCCAAAGCTTGGATCTTTGCATTTATCAAACAGTAGATTATTATGATCACTTAATACAATATATTGTGTACCTATTTATTTTATTGATCTACCATTCTGTTTTTTAGTCAGTACCAGATTATTTTGATTATTTTAACTTTGTTGTACATGTGAAATCTATTACAACCTTCCTCCACATTTTTTTCATTGATTCCCTCGGTATTCTGGACCTTTTGTTCTTCCAAATGAGTTTTGTTATTATTCTTTCTAGCTTTACAAAATAAGTTTTGGGTAGATTGATTGGTGTGGCACTGAATAATAAATTAATTTAGGCACAATGATAATGCTTATTAAGTTGGTTTGACCTTCTCAATGAGTAGTTTCTCATTTCTCCAATTTCTCCAATTGTTTAGATCTAACTTTATTTGTATGAAAAGTGGTTCGTGATTGGGTTGATATAGTTCCTGGGTTTGTCTTGACTGGTATACTCTCAGTATTCTATATTGATTCCAGTTACTTTAAATGAAATTTATCTTTCTATCTCTTTCTGATCTACCCTATTGATGATATGTAGTTTCATGTGGTTTTAAAATCCTGCAATTTTGCTAATATCATTAGTTTCAGCTAATTTTAAATTGATTATCCAGGATTCTTGAAGTATACAATCATATTATCTGCTATTAGAAATAATTTTGTTTCCTCCTTGCCTATTCTAATTCCTACGATTTCTTTTCTCTTATTCCTATAGGTAGCATTTATAGTGAAATACTAAATGACAAATGTGACAATGGGATGTTTGCTTCACCACCTATCTTATTGGAAAGATGTCTAGCTTATTTTCATTTCAGACAATGTTTGCTGGTGATTTTAGGTAGATACCAGTTATCATTTTAAGGAAAGTTCTATTTATTCCTATGCTTTCTAGTGGTTCTAATGAGATTGGAGTATAATATTTTTAAAAAGCTTTTTCTACATCTATTGAGATAGCAATGTGATTTTATACACACACACACACACACACACACACACACATATATATATATATACAGAGAGAGAGAATATTACACTGATTATGGTCAATTATCAATATCGAACCAACTATGCATTCCTGGTATAAATTCCCACTATTTATAGTGTGTGATCTTTGTGATATATTTCAGTGATTTCCTTGCTAGTGTGATGGGTGAATTCTAAAATGACTAAGGAAATAAAAGTTCAAACTTCCAATCATATCAATTTATTGGGCAATGGCTTTGAAATACATAACAAACTGGGACCAGACCTTCCTCAGCATGGCTCTGGAACTCAAATACAAAGCGAGACAAATTTTTATACATCAAAAGAAAACAATTAACAGGATATAAACCCGAATATAAGATTAGATAATGTGATTTCTACTTAAAGGGTAGATTGGGGAGGGGAATGAATAAGGACAATTTCCTGAAATCAGAAATAATGTGTCCCACTCTCACCAAGAGTCTGTATTCAATAAAAAAAGATTGAAATAACTGATTCACTAGTATGGGGCCATTTTGGATAAAATATATGGGTTGCTTTACATCTATAATTATGAAAAATGTGTTGCATAAATCTTTAGATCTGATTGGGTTTCAGATCAGCATCATCTAAGCCCTTAAAGATATCTAAGAAACAGGTAAACATGATACAGCTTTTTAAGACATATAGGGCAAGATTCCAACAATATAATAAAGTTTTTTCACAATTTCCATAATTGATTAAAGTTTCCTTTCAAGAGAGAAATTGGACAAAACCCATAATTGAATAAAAAGGAAACTGAAGTGGATGTAGAAACAAGGCACAAGATGGAATAAGTGGATTTCACTCATTTCCCACAATTCTTTCAATTCTTCTACTTTGATTCCTAGAGGAGGGAATAGATCTCTGACCCTCAAATCACTTATCTATAAGCCAAATATGTGTTTTTTTTTCCATAATCAGATTTGAAAGAGGAGATTTAGAAGTCACAGAGATAACCCACAAACTTAGCAAACATAAAGACCATAAAACAAAAGGTCAAAGAAAGACAATTATGATCATCAATATTAAATAGCATCAAGTCTCTTTGTATCCTAGTAAATTACCCACATTATCCATTTAATCATCACATTTTTGTCTTCAGTCCTAGATGTTCCATGAAGTCATGTGGTCCCTAGAAATATTTTCTCTTAATATTCTTTACCAAACCTTGTCCTCAGAATAAGCCTGATGGAGCTCTTCTCTGGTTTCAAATTATCTGTTGAAATTCCTAGGGGAGCCAAGATGGTGGAGAGCAGACACAATTCTCTGTAACCTCTTCTAAGCTTCCTGCAAACCAATAGCAGATGAGAGGCCTCTAAACTGGTTTTGAAGTCAAAGAATCCACAAATATCTGGAGAACACCACATTTCTAGAAGAAGATACCCTGGAAGAACTTCAGAAGAGGTCTGTTTCAATTGGGCAAGGGGGTGGTCTGTTGAACCAGACTACAGCACAGGGAAACCTCTGCAGGGAGCTGGAGGGGGGAATTGGAACTGTGGCTTCCACACACCTGGGGGTCTTCTATGGGCCTCTTAGGACAATCTGTCTTGATTGTAAGCAGGTGATTTGGCAAATCTGCCTTTTGTGAGGGA